>CATIWO010125966.1:0-18205 GCA_949673435.1 Macaranga tanarius | reverse complement strand
GCTCATTACCTTAATGATACTAGGTCCATCTCATGGGCCCATCCATATCGTATAGAAGGCAAATATCAATTTGGTCCTTGAACTTAATATCTTATATTAATCAAGTCCAAATTAATATTTAATTTCCTTTAAATCCTAACCTTTGAATTTAGATTTTCGGGATATGTTAGATCCCCACATACGTGCAAATCCAATTCAATTAATTTAATTAATTAATTAAACTCTTTAATTAATAATCAAATTAATATAAATCTTCCAAGGCACAACTTTTGTGTGTGTGACTTACTAAGTTCAAGTCTAAATGGCAATGGAAAATAATATTAACTCTTAATATTATGGAAACACCTTTCCATTCTAAATGTGAAATCCTAATCTTTCATATTTAGTTCCCATAAGTTGTGAGTGACCCCTAACATAGATATCACGACTACCCAACTAGAAATGAATGCTTTATGTAGATCCACAAGAACCACAAAACACAATTACCGTGCACTAAATGTCCCTTCATTACAAGATCCCAATTTTGGCTAGAGTCACGGTTCAGTCAAACTCCAATTGCCTCAATCATATGACCTCATATTAAGTTTAATTCTTGATAAAATAAGACTTCTACTAGAAACTCTTTCTAGCACCGAAACTCTTTTCGAGTAAGTCAAGTTTGACCTGGCCAAGTACTTATTCATCAAGAATAACTTAGATAGCATAGGATCTTATTCAGGTTCACTCCAGGTAATGAATTCCATCTTGGCCGATCACTCATCCCTTCATATAACCAACTAGAGCCACCACACGTCATATACCCATGCGTGGCTAGCACAAGTATGTAAGCGGTAACAAACTCGAACCAACTATATGTGGATGACCATGTTGCCTCAGGTCAAAGGACCATATGCACTATTATGTCCAAGATTATGATTGTTGACTAAAGTGAATATCCATCCAATCACAAATCTTACTTTACAAGTTCGATCCACCCATCACATGAGTATCCACATGTCTATTCTGATATCTCATATCAAGTAGCATGAGACTCACCACCTCCCACTATAGATATCACATACCGATCAAGGAAAATAGACAGAGGTGATAGTCTAGGGATTAATAGTACCCATATATTAATCCAATGACTATGAACATTTATATCATACGTACCGAATGAGTTTGTCACTCATATTATCAACTCTTGATAATAAACTCATTCAACATAATACTAAGGGTAAATACTCAAATAAACAAACACTTTGATTTAAATGAATATTTTATTACCTAAGGGATAAATATATAATGTCTATATACAATAATGGCCCTAGGGCACATCTATACTAACACCTACAATAATGGGTATCATTCTAGTATCGGGATGGCACCTTATGAAGCCTTGTATGGGAGAAAGTGTAGAAGCCCAATATGTTGGGATATTAAAGGCTTGAGGAAACTTGAAGGTCAGGATTTGATATAAAAATGGTGGATAAAATTCAAGTAGTCAAGATATGTTTGAAAGCAGCACAAGATTGTCAGAAAAGCTATATGGATCGATACGGCCGGGAGATAGATTATGAAGTTGATGAGAAAGTCTTCTTGAAAGTATCACCATAGGGATGAATTTTAAGATTTGGGAAGAAAGGAAAATTGAGTACAAGATACGTAGGACCGTATGAAATTTTAGAGAAGGTGGGACCATTAGTGTACAAATTGCCTTTGCTAAGAGAACTGGCTTCTATACATGATGTATTCCATGTATTTATATTGAGGTGGTATAGATCAGATCCAAGTCATATAATATAAGAGCCCGAGATAGAGATATCTGAAGGATTGACATATATAGAAGAACTGATGGAGATTCTAGATCAAAAGGTGAAGAAGTTAAGGAACAAGGAGATCCTAATAGTGAAGGTGAAATGGAGTTATCACTCACCTAAAGAAGCAACCTGGAAGGTAGAGGAGCAAATGAGACATATATACCCATATCTTTTTCTGGGAGACGGTAAGTTGATAATTTTCAGGGATGAAATTTATATAAAGAGGGGAAAATTGTAACACCTACATTTTAAATGCACTATTCATGCATTAAGAATTCGCGACATATGGAGTCCAGTGGTGGTGCATGTCTAAGTATGTAGGTAGAGAGGGACTTAGTTGCAAAGACAATTAGGAGTAAATTATCGCAATTAGGAAGTTATGGGGCATAGTGTAATATATCCATTTCATTAAGGGACTTAGATGTAATTTTAGGGATATTTGATTATTATATTGAGTATTATTATATTATTTCTTTATTGATAAATTAGCATTTATTGATATTAGTTAAACATTAAATATTGAGGACTTTGGGGTGTAATTTGTTGGCTTGGGATTGGTTAATAGTTAATGTGTATATGTGTGTGCATGTTTGTGTAGGAAGTGTAGAGATTGAGAGTAGTAGAGAAGAGAGTGTTCTTGAGTGTTTTTGAAGAGTTGTGATCTTGTTGGAGCTAGAATTTGGGAGGCATTAGAAGGTTTATGTCTCTTGAAGTATCTATTTGGCAAGCTTTTCTTATAATTGTGTTGATTTGAGTTGAGTTTGTTGGTTGTCAAATTCATGTTCTGCCTCTCTATTTTTTAGTCTCTTTATTTGTGCGGTATCTTAAACTATACAGCTCTGATTTGTGCAAGGTTGGACTCCTTGGAAACTTTATAGAGTCCTTTACATTTTTTATGTTTTGGGTTTGAAGTGATTTTGTTGTTTAAAGGGGTCAATAACGCCAGACATTTTCTTGCTCCTGTGAGTACCCTGTTTCGGCCAGTTGGATTGAAAAATCCATAATTAATTCTACACATGTCCTAATTGAGTGATTCTAATTGGAATTTATTGTAGACACATAACCCTTGCTTTGAGAATAATTTAGGGGTTATTGGACTTATGTGTGTGTGTTTAAGTCTTATTGAACTTTAAGCATTTAGTGCAATTTGTAAGGTTAGGGTGGAATTCAATGTTTGCTTATTGAATTGATATATGGATGATTGTATGTAGGAGTTGACAAAGGGAAGGAAAGCACTCCTTATTGAAAGAAAGACTCTTTTTAGATTGAAAGCATTTATACGTAAGTACCTATGAATACATATTGTACACATATGCTCATTTCTTATATGTATTGTTATATATTCCTTTAATGGAATTGAATGCATATTTGGATTGATGAATATGATGTGGAACTCATTCCACCTTTTTTTTGTATTAAAAATATCATGAGGATGTGGTTAAATAATGGTATATTAATGAATAGTTATTATAATGGCTTGTTGAGATGTTATGGATAGAATTTTATTGTATTATATGGTTTATGTGATATTTCACTTGAAAGTGAAATATGTGAGGAAGTAAGGATTGTGTGATTGTGAGATGGGCAACCTGAGTCGGGCGACCCAAGTTAGACTAAGCCGGATAGATAGTCTCACTAATGGCCATTTAAGAAATATTAAAATGTGTGTGTGTGATGGGCAAGCTGAGCCAAACAAATAGCTACCCAAGTGAAACTGAGCCAGACAGATAGTTTCACTGATGGCCATTTAATGGAAAAAAATAGCTTTGAAGCTAAATGTGAGGTTTTGTGTGAGGAAAGATTATTCGAATACTAACTTATGCATTGAACATTCAATTTTTTAACTTTGTGCTTATGAATGAGATAAATTGTGTAAATGGAATGTTCTTGCATGAATAATGGATGTGGATGCTCCGAAATTGTGAATGGTTGATATTATGTGTTCATGAATAATTTGGTGTGGTTTAGTATGGTTAGAATGTGTGGTTTTGGCATGAATTGAGATATATATAAGTGTGGAATGAATTTCTTTGCATAGGAATAGGTTTTGGTGTCTAAAATAAGCTAAAGGAGGGAAACAGGGCAGGTGCTGACTCGACATGAGGCTACCGAGTCGTGAATGAGGCGTTCTTTGCCAACTCGGCACGATGCACCAAAGGTGCCGAGTCATGACAAAAGCCATTGGTGCCGACTCAGGATGGAGCAGTGTGGGTGTCGAGTTATGACAGGGCAATTTGGTGCCGACTCAACACAATTGTGCCGAGTCATGACGAGTCAGCCTTCCTTCAGCACACTTTTGTCTTCATATTTTGACTATAATGTAAGCTATAGAGCTTCAAATGAAGCATAGTTTAATGCTAGAGAAACTTTAAGCAGTTCTCTACAACTTCCATATTTTGAGTTGGAGTTAAATCTATCATTAAGATTCTCTTTTAGAGCTTGACATTTTATTGCTCACTTACTTCTTTTTCTTTTGGACTCCTGTGCACACTCGATATAGGGCCAACGTTTTTTATGACTTTATAATCATTGTTATATTGAATTATATAAGTGATTATGTGCTTCTTTAAGGCATAATTCTTATGCATTTTCTTGTATATGTGCAATTGTATTCGTAGTTACTTATTGAGTTGCAAGCTCACCCCTTTGCTTTTGAAATTTTCAGGGCTTGATTAGACAAAAGGGCTTGAAGTTTGTGTCTGAGTCTTTAGGTGGGCCAAATCGAGCTATGGTGTACCCAACCATCATCCTCTATATGCATTTTAGACATTTTCATTTATATCATTGGGTGAATAAGTTTGTGTTTGTAGTATTATGTGTAATTCTAGACAAGCATATGTGTAATGCATGACATATATGTACATATGAGGTATTGGTATATACATAAGTATCCTTTCTTTTGAAAGTTTATTATGCCTTATGTGAGATGTTTTGATTATGTCACGTGTGCATATTAGTTTGTAACCACTGTTTGTTGATTATATTTATGGGTCTCACACGAAAGTTCATCACTGAACTAGGATTTGTTCCTTCCATTGAGTCGGCAGTCCCTCTCTTCTGCGACAACAATGGAGCCATTGCATTGGCAAAGGAACTAAGGTCTCACTAAAAATTCAAACACATAAAAAGGTGCTATCATGTTATCAGAGAACTTGTTGGGAAGGGTAATGTGCTCATGCAAAAGATAGCTTCAACTGATAATGTGGTTGATCCACTAACTAAAGCGCTCACTCAACTACAGTTAAATCAGCATCTTAAGAAGATGGGTCTTAAATATTATAATGAATGGTGCTAGTGCAAGTGGGAGAGTATTAGCATAGATGCACCCTAGTGCCATTCTTGTGTGATGACATTCTACTTTTATCCTGATAGGCAATAAAATAATATTTATTTAAATTAAGTGTTAAGTTTATTTGAATATTTACCCTTTAGTATTATGTTAAATGAGCTTATTATCAAGACTTGATAATATAAGTGACAAACTCATTTAGTACATATACTATAAATGTTCATAGTCATTGGATTAATATAAGGATAGTATTAATCCCTAGACTATCACCTCTGTCTATTTTCCTTAATCGGTATCGATAGTGGAAGGTAATGAGTCTCATGCTACTTGATATAAGATATCAGAATAGACATGTGGATACTCATGCGATGGGTGGATCAAATTGCGACATAAGATTTGTGATTGCATGAAAATTCACTTTTGTCAACAATCATAATCTTAGACATAATGGTGCATATGGTCTTTTGAACTGAGGTGACACGGTCATCCATATATGGTTGGTTAAAGTTTGTTACTGCTTACATACTTGTGCTAGCCATGTATGCGTATATAGCGTGTGGTGGCTCTAGCCGGTTATATGTAGGGATGAGTGATCGACCAAGATAGAATTCATTATCTAGAGTGAACCGGGATAAATTCCTATGATATCTAAGTTATTCTTAATGAATAAGTACATGGCCAGGGCAAACTTGACTTACTCGAAAAGTGTTTCAGTGCTAAAAAAGAGTTTCTAGTAGTAGTCATGTTTTATCAAGAATTGAACTGAAGATGAGGTTATATGATTGAGGCAATTAGAATTTGACTCAACCATGACTCTAGCCGATATCGGGATCTCATAATGAAGGTACATTTAGTGCATGGTAATTGTAGTCTATGGTTCTTATGAATCTATGAAAAGTATTCATTTTTAATTGGATAGTCGTCACATCTATGCTAGGGGTCACTCACGACTTATGGGAATTAAATGTGATTAATTGGAATTTTCACATTTAGCATGAAAAGGTGTTTCTAAAATATTAAGTATTAATATTATTTTCCATTGCCAATTAGACTTGAATCTAGTAAGTCACACACATAAGAGTTGCACCAATGATGATAATTATTAATTTAATTGTTAATTAAAGAGTTTAATTAATTAATTAAATTAATTGAATTAGATTTTCGCATGTGTGGGGATTTAACATATCTCAAAATCTAAATTCAAAGCTTAGGACTAATTATGATTAGTTAAATATTAATTTGGACTTGATTCAATATGTGATATTAAGTTTAAGGACTAAATTAATATTTACCTCTAATTGTATATATGGATATGGGCCATGAGATGGACCATAAGGATTAAATATGATGGATAAGATTTGGGCTTTATTTAAGAGTTAAATAAGTCCATGAGTTGTCTTAATTAGTTTGGTACATATATATGGGCCTTGTTTAAGAGTTAAACAAGTCCAATACCTTGGCCCAACTTATTAAGAGTTATTGAAGTCAAAGGCCGAGGTTATTCTTGTAACCAAACTAATCCCACTTATTTAAAAAAGCAAGGCCACTTAAGCAAAAATCTATGCATGCATATAGTTAGAGTGTGAGACACTCAAAGGCACATATACATGTAGCTTGAGTGTAAAACACTCAAACTCACACATACATGAGACACTCAAGCTATTGTCATATGCATATCTTTGAGTTAGTGGGTTTTATAGAGACAAAAAAAATGCACATTAGATAGCTTTTTTTATTCTTACATTATTAAATGAAAAATAAAGAGAATTCTCATGTGTTAAGATATCATCTTCTTTCTTCTTCATCTAAGTGTTGAGAGTAATAGAATCACAAGTGTTATGAGCTATTAAGCAAAAGGCCATTATTGTACATGAGTTGTACAACTATATATCCATTCTTGACATTCATTAGAGGTTACTACAAAGTCCTACACATTCAAGTTTGGAGGATTCTAGCAAGTTTCTTGGGTCATCTTTAAGAAGAGAGGCTTGCGGGTAGTTCTCCACCATCCTTGAAACTCATTGGAGCAACTTGTGTGTTTCAAGCTAGATGCTTCACATTTGGGGAGCTTGGAGCTTGTAGATCACAATGACCTAAACCTTGTCAAGCATGCTACACACTTTAGCAGTTTGTAAGTATTACTAAACTCTTAGATTGTAGGACTTTTGGCTTATGATGCTTTATATTATTTGTTGTTTTTAAAATGTTGTCCCTTGATGCATATTTGTAATTATATAAATGTTCTTGTGATGTGATCTTGGGCTAGATGAGATTCTAGCATTCATGCAAGAGTTGCATATGTTTAAAAATTTTAAAATTCCATTTAATCCATTTGGTTGCTATGAATCTCTCTTCACTTCTGCCTTTGATTTTGAAATAGTGCTTCTTCTTATTGTTTGAATGAAAGTGCTTCTTCTTATTGTTTGAACAAACACACTGAGAAGAATCTTTGCATTGAATTTGCAAATCAGGTCGGTCACAAGATAACTTTCCTAAAGGATTCTTCTTGCTTCCTAAGTACAACTTTATTATTTTTTGTTGCTCACATAGCTGAGAATGAGATTATATCATCACCTGATATAAATGACCCAGTGACACATCTTCAACCTTCTGATTCATCTGCTGGAGAATGGAGAACATCCTGGTAGATAGTATTTCTAGAATAGATGTTACGAAAGCTTGCTTCAAATCAAGATTTCCTATTCTACTAAGTTGGTAAAACTTTCCAAACATATTTTGAAAGTGCTTGTCTAGATCTTTCTTTTTTTAATGAATAACACTTCATTTGATAGAATTCTTTTCAAGAAATCTCCAAGTCATCGTCCCATTTTCCTAAGAGCTCATAATGTAAGAATCCTAAGAATTCTTCTATAGATTGTACTTCAATCAATTGAGCTTTTGCATAAACTTGAAGCCCATTATACCAGTTAGAGAGCTTTCTAATCATCTTAGTGAGAAATGCTTGAAGTACATCTTTAAGAACCACCTTTTGGAGAAGCATTTGGATACTTATCCAAGCTTTAAACTCCAAGAATCTATATCTATACTGAGGAGGAGAGATATCATCTAGAGTAAAATATGGCCCAGAATTTACTGGTTTAGGCAGGACATTTTGTTATTTTGTATCAGATCCTCCTATTTTTATATATTCAGATGGTTCTTCCACATGTAGTGAAGGACTTGTTTGAGACTGTTGAGTATCAGCCATCAATTGATAAGGCAATTTTTCTTTATCACCGTCTTTTGAGAATTCTGACTCATCAGAGACTAATGTTGACAAACTTTCTATAGCTGAATTGATATTAAAATTGGGCATAGCTTTTATTGCACATTCTTCTAAAAAAGAAGATATAGGGTTAATCATTAATACTCCCGGAGGCTTCTCTTCCTCTATTGATTCAGCAGAGAATGAAGAAAGTTGTATTTTATCAGTAGAAGCTTTTTTTTATTTTAGCATTTCTAGTTGAGGAAAGTGAGCAGTCTTTCCTTTCTTTTTTGGTTATGTCTAGATAAGGATTGGACAAACCAAATCCTTAAAAACCAGGTAGGACATTTAAGGATGAGGATACAATTAGGTATGAAGCTTGGCCAGGTGTAGGAAATAGGTTATATAACATTCTAAAAGGATCTAAAAAAATAGTTTTTATGGCTTTGGTGGTGACCGTGTTCTTCTCTTGCTCAAATCCTTTTCAAGGGTATTTATTTGAGCTTTCAATTATTAAATTTCAATTTCCTTCATTTGGATGCTATTTATAGTGCCTTTATTCTTTATGATTTGCAACAGCTCTTAATGTTTCTTTTTAGACTGCCTTATTAATTCAGAATGAATTAACTGTATTTTTTTTCAAAAGTTGTAAGGTGGTTATCAG
Source organism: Macaranga tanarius (assembly GCA_949673435.1). NCBI lineage: Eukaryota > Viridiplantae > Streptophyta > Magnoliopsida > Malpighiales > Euphorbiaceae > Macaranga > Macaranga tanarius. The sequence continues at coordinate 9,248 of CATIWO010125966.1, read as the reverse complement.
TCTACTACACTTGTCTAGCCACTTCTTCAACCTTTGCTTCCATCTTTTCTAATACCTGATTCTGAGCACAAACATTCTTTGTTTGGCAATTTAGGATAGCTTCAGCCTGAGAAACGCTCCTTGGCCTACCTCTGCATCAATAACATTTGTATTTGGACATAAAGTTAGGATGTCTTTTGGTCATCAGTTTTTTGGGTTAGTGGAGGAAAGTCAGCATCATATGACACTGCTTCAAATATGAAAATTTGTTACAAAAGAGAATGTTGAATAATGGGTTAAGGCAAGGAAGGTTGTTCTTTTTTAACCCATTTAAGAGCTTGTTTATAGCAAGGTAAATGAGACGGCTTTAGTTTTGGTGGAAATTGTTTAGGATTGTAAGGTTCAGCTCTTGTTGCTAGGATTTTTAGTGTTTGGTAGTAATCAAAAGGGGAGCATGATACCAGATAATTATACTTTCCTAAATATTTTCCTAAAGTCCCAATGGTTAGATCACCATCTTTAAATCTTTTCTTGTAATTTCTTTCAGTGTTTCCTTTTGTCTGCTTCTTCTTTCTGTTAGGCTCTTCCTCATCTTTATAAATTCCATATCAATCATCATAGTCATGTACATAAAAGAAATAGTGACCATTTTTCTTTAAGGTATATATCGGTCTTCCTTCATCATCAAAATACTCAATTGGAACCATCTCCCTTGGGACTGGAGTGATTATGAATTTGCGTACTAAACATAGTAGTAGTTTTATATTATTTCTTAAAAATAGTTTCTACTGACCCATCAGAGTGTTTGATAAAATTTGGCTCAGAGCTTTGTATTGGCTCAACTACTTCTTACAATTTTTCATAATTCGTGATCCACTTCTCAGGGTATAACTTTAATAGCTCATCTCTTGAGATCTATCTTGGAATATGGACACAAGAAGGGGCATTATGAGAATCTGCTTTAACAAACAAAGCATCATTTTTAGCATGTGGAAGAGTGAAATTAATGGCATAATTATGATGTCGATACATAATTTAGTAGTGAAGGGTTTTGTTGTCTGCCCAGCACCCACAATTTGGATATGAACTTTTAAAGGTGAAAGAGCATGAGGATATGATAAAATAAGGTTATAGTTGAAGGGAATGGAGGGTCAAAGCAACCAAATATATGAAATTTTTAAAAATTTTAGTTGCATGCAACACTTGTACCAAGTTTGAATCCATTCATGCCCCAAGAACCAAATTACATGCACTTTACATAACTAATTATGCATCGTGGACAATATTTTGTCAACAATCAAAGAAGCTATATAATCATATTACAAGCCCTACTAACTAAGAGTTAAGTAACACTTACAATACTCCTTAGTGAGTAGAATACTCGACAAGCTTTGATTGTTATATCTACTAGCTCCGAGCTTCCTAAGTGTGAAGCCTCTAGCTCGAGACACACGGATTGCACTTGGTTAATCTTCGAGATTGATGAAGCTCCACCACACAAACCTCTCTTATTAAGACCCAAGAGCTTAGGAAAGCTTCTTTAATCTTGAAGGTATGGAACTTAATACAACCTTTCAAGGATTATAGATTTACTAGAAAGATCACAACTCTTGTGATATATTTAGGTTCACCCAATTTTTAAACTAGGGAAGAAGAAGAGACTCTCTATTCTTTTTCCTCTTATTTGCTTAGAGTAACTAAGCTCTCTCTCTTAATCTTGGTTGAAAATTTCAGCAAGCAAAGAGTGGTTTCAATTTTCTTTTCTTGACAATTTAATAAGCCTTTAATGTCTTCTTTGTCAAGTCTAGCAACTATTGCTAGTCCTTATTCCAAGTCTTCATTCCAAGTCAATGGAAGACTTGGAATTCTACCACTTTGACAAAAGAAGCAACCAACCTTTGAATTGGCTTGTTTGGTTGCATGGATATGTCTATCCTTATTCCAATTCCATTAACACTTAATGGGCTTGGCCTTGGGCTTGGGCTTAGGATATGGGCTTCTCTAAACTTAGAGATGGCCCAATCCAATCCAAAACAGTTAATGGTCTAGATTAAACTCTTTAATCAAAACCCAATCTATATAAATAACAAGTGGGCTAGTTAAAACTCTTTAAACCAAGTCCAATGCCTATGGTCCATCACATAAACCAAGTCTATTATCCATAACACACATGGTCCATCTCATGGCCCATGTCTATATGTATTTGGAAGGCTAATATTAATTTAATCTTTAACTTAATATCTCATATTAAATTAAGGCTAAATTAATATTTGCTTAAATGAAATAAAGTTCCAATCTTTGAATTCAGATTTTGGAATATGCTAGATCCCCGCAAATGCATAAATCCAATTCAATTAATTTAGTTAATTAATTAAACTCTTTAATTAATAATCAAATTAATGTTAATCATCACAAGTGCAATCCTTATGTGTATGACTTACTAGGTTCAAGTCTAAATAGCAATGGGAAATGATATTAACACTTCATATCATGGAAACACCTTTCCATACTGAATGTGAAAATCCCAATGTATTACATTCAGTTTCCATAAGTCGTGAGTGACCCCCAGCATAGATATCACGACTACCCAATTAGAAATGAATGCTATATGTAGATTCATAAGAACTAAAGAACATAATTATTGTGCACTAAATGTCTCTTCATTATAAGATCTCGATATTGGCTAGAGTCAAGGTTTAGTCAAACTCTAATTGCCTCTATCATATGACCTCATCTTAAGTTCAATTCTTGATTATACATGACTACTACTAGAAACTCTTTTCTAGCATCGAAACTCTAAGTCGAGTTTGACTTGGTCAGGTGCTTATTCATCTAGAATAACTTAGATAGCATAGGATCTTATCCCGGTTCACTCTAGATAATGAATTCCATCTTGGCAGATCACTCAACCCTACATATAACCAACTAGAGCTACCACACACCATATACCCATACATGGCTAGCATAGGTATGTAAGTGGTAACAAACTCTAACCAACTATATGTAGATGACCATGTCGCCTTAGGTTAAAGGACCATATGCAAAATTATGTCCAAGATTGTGATTGTTGACTAAAGTGAATTCCTAAGCAATCACAAATCTTGTGTCACTATTCAATCCACTCATCACATGAGTATCTACATGTCTATTCTGATAACTCATATCAAGTAGCATGAGACTCACTATCTCCCACTATTAATATCACATGCCGAACAAGGAAAATAGACAGAGGTGATAATCTAGGAATTAATACTACCTTCATATTAATCCACCAACTGTGAAAATTTATAGTATATATACTAAATGAGTTTATCACTCATATCATCAACTCTTGATAATAAACTCATTTAACATAATACTAAAGGTAAATATTCAAATAAATAAACACTTTATTTTAAAAAATATTTTGTTGCCAAAAGGATTAATATACAATGTTTACATACAAAATGGCCCTAGGACACATCTATACTAACAATCTCCCACTGGCACTAGTACCATTCGCTACAATATCTAAGACTCATCTTCTCAAAATGGTAGTCTAACTGTAGCTGGATAAGTGCCTTAGTAAGTGGATCAGCCATATTATCGGCTGAAGCTACCTTTTGCACAAGCACGTCACCCTTCCTAATAAGTTCCCTGATAATATAGAAGCACCTTTTGATGTGTTTGGATTTTTGGTGAGACCTCAGTTCCTTTGACAAAGCAATGGCTCCATCGTTATCGCAGAAGAGAGGAACTGTCGACTCAATGGAAGGAACAATACCTAGTTCGAAGATGAACTTCTGAATCTAAACAGCTTCCTTAGTAGCATTCAATGTAGCTATATACTCGACTTCTGTAGTGGAATCAACAGTGATACTCTACTTGGAACTCTTTCAGCTCACTGCACCTCCATTATAGATGAAGACAAACCCGAAGATAGACATTCTATCATCTACATCTGACTGGAAGTTAGAATCTTTGAAACCCGTAAGTTATAAGTCACCTCCTCTATAAGTTAAGACTAAATCCTTAGTTCTTCTTAAGTACTTAAGGATAGCCTTAACTACCACCCAATGCTCCAAGTCGGGGTTGGATTAAAACTTGCTAGTCACACTAACAGCATAGGTAATGTCTGGCCTAGTATATAACATAGCATACATTAGGCTTCCTATAGCCGAAGCATAAAGAACCTTGGCCATCTCTGCTATTTCCTCAGATGTTTTAGGAGATATCATCTTAAAAAGGTGGATACTATGCCTAAATGGTAACAATCCTCTCTTGGAATCAAGCATGTTGAACCTCTTCAACACTTTTTTCAAGTAAAGACTTTGAGATAAATCTATTATTCTCTTCGATCTATCTCTATAGACTCGAATCCCAAGAATATAGGTAGCTTCTCCTAAGTCTTTCATCGAGAAGGTCTAAAACCATACTTTCATAGAAGTCATCATACCAATGTCATTGCCAATGAGAAGTATGTCATCAACATACAAGACCAGGAAAGTGAGTTGGCTCCCACTAACCTTCTTGTAAATACATGGCTCATCCACATTCTTAATGAAATCATAAGCATGGATAGCCTCATCAAAATGATGATTCTAACTCCTTGATGCTTGCTTTAGACCATAGATTGATCTATTAAGCTTGCACACTTTTGAGCTTTCCTCAGATTCAAAACCCTTGGGTTGCTCCATGAAAATCTTTTCCTCAACATAACTATTAAGAAAGGCGGTCTTGACATCTAACTGCCAAACCTTATAATCATAGTGTGCAGCTATAGTAAGAAGAATTCAAATTGATTTAAGCATGGCTACCGGTGAGAAGGTCTCCTCATAGTCAACCCCTTGCCTTTGGCGAAACCTTTTCACTACTAGCCTAGCTTTATAGGTTTCCACCTTCCCGTCTGCGCCAATCTTTCTCTTGAAGATCCATTTGCACCCAATAGGTACAATACCTTCAGGTGGATCAACAAGTGTCTAGACTTGGTTGGCATACGTAGAATCCATTTCAGTTCTTATTGCTTCAAGCCATTTTGAAGAATCCTTATCATATAAACCCTCTTTATATGTAGTAGGATTATTATCATGAATGCTTTCTTCATGTACATGCAACTCTTATACATCATGGAGAAAACCGTATCTCTCCAAAGGATGAGATATCCTACTAGATCTCCTAGGAGTTAGTGTGATGACATTCTCAATTGGAATAGGTTCTTCGGGTTGATCAATGCTCATGTGATCAATTTGTTGGGCTTTCTTAGATGACTCTTCATCTAACATTATCTTCCTTCCTTTTCCACCTTCCTTCAAAAACTCTTTCTCAAGAAATATGGCATTTCTGCTTACAACAACAACTTATTCAGTAAGAAGATAAAAGCAATATCCTAAACTATCTTTAGGATATCCAACAACCCTTCCTTTAATCGATTTTACATCCAACTTGTCCGATTTTAGCTTTTTGATAAAAGCCGAGCACACCCAAATCTTAACATATTTAAGACTTGGTGCCTTACTATGCCATATCTCATATGGTGTGGAAGTGACAGACTTGGATGAAACATGATTAAGGATATAGAAGGCTATTTGGAGTACGGAACCCTAAAGTGATATGGGAAGATTCGTATAGCTCATCATTGATCGTACCATATCTAATAAGGTATGATTACACCTCTCAGACACACTATTTAACTGTGGTATTTCAGGTGGCGTGAGCTGTGATACAATGCCATGTTCCTTAAGGAACTCAATAAATTCGGTACTTAAGTATTCACCACCTCGATCGGATTGAAGAGATTTAACACTTTTCCCCGTTTGACTCTCTACTTTGGCCTTGAACTCCTTGAACTTTTCAAAGGATTCACTCTTGTTCTTTGTAAGAAATAAGTGCCTATACTTTGATAAATCATCTATAAAAGTAATAAAGTAGTAGAAACCATCTCTAGCCATTTCCTTAAATGGCCCACATACATCACTATGTATGATTTCCAATACTTCATTAGCTCTTGTCATTTGTCCAACAAATGGTGACCTTGTCATCTTGCCTTGAAGACAAGCCTTACAAGTTAGATCGGATGTGGATTCAAGATCGATCAAGATTCCCATCTTTTCCAACTTCATGATCCTATCCTCTGTAATATGACATAATCTTAAGTGCCAAAGATGTTTGGAGTTAGTGGCATTTTTAATTAACATTGCATTTATATTAGATTGAGGCTCAATGTTATTAGATATATTATCAACATAATATAAACTATGTATCACACAATCCACGCCAATTCATTTATTTCCAAAATAAATTTTACATATATCTCTTCCAAAAATGAATTCACAACCCCTACTACTCAAACTAGAGATAGAGATAATATTTTGGAAAGCATTAGGTACATACAATACATCATCTAATAACAAAATATGATCAAGCAAATCAATAGAAGTGGATCTTATAGCCTTGGCCGCAACACTTGCTCCATTCCCAAGCTTTAAGATCACTTCATTAGGCCTCAACCTTCTCTCATTTACTAGATCCTGTATGGATGAACAAATGTGAGAACTAGCACTAGTATCCAATACCCATACATTAGATGAGCTCTTAGAATATTTAGAAGTAAATAAACTAGAGAAAGTCTTACCTTCTCCATCATTACCTTTTCCCTTAGTTTTGAGGGACTTAAGGTACTTGGGATAATTTCTCTTCTAATTTCCCTCTCCTTGGTAGTGGAAACACTTTCTTTTGCCCTTGTCTTCCCTCACGGTGGCCTTGCCCTTATTCTTAGCTATCCCACTTGTGGGCTTAACACTTGTCCTGCCTTTTTTCTTCTTATTGCCCTTTTTCTTAGTCTTACTAAAAGAGGTAATAAGTGCAACCTCCTTCCCTTTGTTCCCTTTGATGGCCTTTTGGGCCATCACGAGCATGTTCATTAGCTCTGTAAGGGTACACTCTATTTTGTTCATGTGGAAGTTGGCAATAGTTTTCTCGAAAGATTCGGGAAGGGATTGGAGGATCAAATCCATGGAGAAGTCCAAACTCTCTAGCTCCTCTATTGATCTAATCATGGAATTCACATGAGCTCCAACATCCTCTCCCTCTTTCATTTTAGCACGGAATAACTGCTTAGATATCTCAAACCTATTAGTCCTACTATGCTCACCAAACAACTCTTGTAGGTGTAGTAGGATTTCCCTTGCACTTGTGTACTTCTCATGCTACCGATGGATCTCGGTGGTCATGGAAGCCCATATTATGCAACGTGATTGTATATCGTTATCCTTCGATTTCGTAAGAGTTTTATGCTCCTCTTAGGTAGCATAATTGGGAATAGGTCCGGGAAGGTTTTTCTCTATCACATAGAGTATTTTTTTTGAAGCTAAAATAACTTTTAGGTTCCTTAGCCAATCTATAAAATTAGGGCCCATGATCTTATTATTATCGAGTATGATTGAGAGTGGGTTTGAGGGTCTCATGTTATTAATTGGTTTGCAAAAGGTAATAAAATTGATTAGTTGCATGTCATTGTAATTTCCATTAGATTTGGTCTTCAATCATAATGGTCTCCCACTAATTTGGCAAATCCTACACTTCCAAGTAGAAAATAGAAATTCCTTATTGGGTGGATTTCTAGTGGGTAATGGAGTTCTTAATGGGCCACTCATTATCCCTCAGGTACACATTGCCATTCTTGGAATAATAGTTCTCATTAAGTGGACAACTCTTATCCATCACATCTGATGTGAGGTTCCATTAATCCAGCTCCTAATGTTACGGGCCTCAGGTACGCATTGCCATTCTTGGCCTTTGGCATTAGTTATGTCCATACCATTGGATTAGTTAAGTGTATGGATTTGAACACTACAAATCTCAAGTACACCTATTTGCCATTCTTGGCCCATAGTATATCCATACACCCATAATATCTCATGCTTAACAATAACGCTACATGAATCTCTTGAGCCTTGTGCACACCCCTATATATCTATAATCGATGCACACAAGTCCAAAACCATGCATGCCTAGACTTAAATTTGATTGGAAGGTTTTTAGGTCTTTTTTTATTAAGGTCTCACTTCACACATTAACCATTTTACGATATACATATCTCATACATACATTGCAAGCTAACATACATCCATCTATATACATATCACATGCATATAGAGCATGCATCAATATACATATCTCATATATACATTGCACATGCATAATGGATGCATAAATAAGGAGTGATCATGGGCCTTTCCTAATTTAATTCTAACTCTTAGAACTACTACACATGGGCCTAGCCCATGAAAGGCATTCATTCCATGAGCCTCCTTAATCTCCATCTCCATGGGCTTTGCCTTCAAGCCTTCAAGGTAGAATGGACCACCAATGAACTCTTCATAGGCATCCAATGAACTCTTCATTGTTACATTATATCCTTGGCATACCAAGGTAAATAAATATACACCTTAATCTATGTAACTAACACTTAATTATATAATTATAATAATAAACTTAATCATTATTACAAATTCAAGATGTAAACTAAGTCCATGATCAACTTTGCATGAATGACAAGCATATTTTCACTTAAAATGCAACTACTGCACGTTATATAAATTAGCAAGTCATGTAATCATTCAATTAAATGCAATATTTGCATGTTATTAGAATGATTAATTCAAGCAAAACATGTTTAAAATATTGTCCAAGAAGCATTTAAGCTAATGTGGTTCATGAACTCAAGTTCTATCATGTCTTTAAGATACTTGAAGATTTGAAGGCAGCGACGCTCACGGTCGTGAGCGTTATGCTCTGGCTCATAAGCATCATTGTCGAGGCTAAAATATGGCTCAAAAATCATATTTTGGTGAACCAAACATGCAACAATTAGCCATAACACTTATAACTAACATCATGTGCATTTAGCCATATTTACAAATCTTGTAAATATCCATATTTTAGCATACAAAACAACATTAAATGAATAAATTGATCATAACTCTTGCAACCATTAACATGTATAATCACCATATTCACAACACTTGCAAATATCATCATGCATAATCACAACACTTGTAATTATCAACATTTTTAGCATGTAAATCATATGATAAGTGGGCTCGGATACCACTCGAAGGGAATAGAGAGCCAAAGCAACTAAATATGCATAATTTTTAAAAATTTTAGTTGCATGCAACACTTGCACCAAGTTTGAATCCATTCATGCCCTAAGAACTAAATCACATACACTTTACATAACTAATCATGCATCATGGACAATATTTCATCAACAATCAAAGAAGCCATGT
>CATIWO010125941.1:0-15934 GCA_949673435.1 Macaranga tanarius | reverse complement strand
AATATGCGATAAAATAAAGTACTAAACACATGCATATTTCGCACTCATCAAATACCCCCACACTTGAGCCTTTGCTTGTCCTCAAGCAAAAACAAGAGAACAACCTATTCATACAAAGAACTAACATCATGAGTAATTCTTAACTTGAGGAACCATCCTACTCTCCCTTTAATACAAGGTTTGAAAACTGAAAATTAAAGCAATAACTCATAACAAAGAACATAATAATTACCAAGTGAAGAGTAAACTCCCTCTTTGAATTCATGAAACAACATGATTAATAACCAAGAAAATAAAAGTAGGCATGAAGCATTATCATTCAAGTAATTCTTTCATTAATAGCACTTAAAAGGCACAACAATTCATTCCTTATAATCTCTCTATTGTAGTATCTACCACCTTTCCATATTACTAAATGTGGATACCTCAACAAAGTTCTTTGGATACTCATACCCTTTATAGAGCATTGGAGTAAATGTACGAGTGCATTTTGCGCTCCATCTTGCTTAAGGAACTTATTTACTTTCTTTATTTATTTTAGATAAAGTGCCAATATATGTATGAACTACATTTAAATTCCTACAATATTTTTCTCAATTATCAAGCATACTATTTCAATCACTCAATGACGGAGTAAGCATTAAGTTCATCAAAATTTAAAAATTCTTAATTACAAGTTATTCCTCCAACTTAACAATCCAAACCAAGCATTAAAAGGAGTTTAACACACTTACTCAAGAAGAACATACTTAATGATACTAATTCTTAGCACAAATATGCTCAAAAACTCAAGTCAAAGGTTTTTTATTCATGCAACAATAAACTAAAATGCAAAACACAAAACTAAAAACATAAACAAAAAGATAAAGGGAAAGAAAACTCCCCTAGTCAGATGCATTCGAAGATGAAGTCTCAGGAACGATGATCTTAACAGATGGCGCCGTTGATGCCTTAGTTCCTTTGCTTTGAGAGATCAATTGCTTCAACTCCTTTACTTCAGCTATCAGATTTTCCATCCTTGCATCTCTTAGGGTCTCATAAACTTTAAACTTAGTGATCACATTCATCATCATATCACCAAGCCTTTTTTCAGTTCGATTCGCCACATCCTCTATCTTCTTCTCAACTTCTTCAATGCTGTCCTCAAATCTCATTCTTTTTGGTGCTCTATTCTTTTTCTTTACCTTAGACTTACCATCCTTCTTATTCACCTTTGCCTTCTCATGAGCTACTCGAGGTTTGACATCTTCTTCCTCCTCTTCACTAATGTCATCATAATTCTCTACCACCTTAGGTAGAGGAACATCTCCATGTCTTAATGCAGTTTGACGTAGTTGGTAGCATCGTCTACTATCGGCATCTTCTAACCTTCCAAAGTCTGTGATAATCTCAGCTCTGACTAGAAAATCCTCATAAAAAACTTATCGATCCAATGGTGCAAGAATAGTAAGCTTCTTTAGAACAAAGTGGATGGCCAACCCCGTGATAATGTGGCCCATAGACATTAGTGCTTTCTATTCCTGCACAATACGCCACATAGAACGAAACACAAGATATGCACTATTCACCCTACAGTTAGTAACCATGCACCACATTAAGAATAGTTCATCAGGCATAACCTTTGTACTCTCATTCCTACCACAAATGGTGTGTGCTATGAACTTGTGCATCAATAAATATGAGTGACTATCAATTAGCCCACTAATCATAGTATCCCCATAACTTATTATGTCCCCTTTAGTAATCTCAGCCCAAAATCCAATCATGTTAAATTCAGGGGGAGGGTAACAAATACCTCCTTTAGAAAAATTAAAAATTTCAGTCATGAGATCATAATCAAACTCATATTCATTCCCAAAGAATCTACATGAAAAAATTCTCTGTTCCTCATCTTTGATTTGCAAAGTGGTGTAGAATTCAACATTCAATTCATAAAACACATCATATTTCACTGTTTTCACTTTAAACCAACCTAGCCTTTTGCACAAAAGGTTCACAAAATTATGCATTCCAATATCTTTCAAGAGTTAATCATCAAAGTATTTAGACATGCATATTTTTTTTTGCAAAGAGAAGAAAACCTCTTACCTTCCTCATCTGAATAAATAGGGAAGAAAGCATCATACTCTTCCTTGAGATCTGTCGGCTTAGGTCTTATCTCCATTGGTGTCTTCCCTTTTGTATTGGACCTTCAGCTATTGAACACATATTGAGGCACTCCTCCACATCTTCAAATTCTTGGTTTGCTAAAGCTTTCACTCTCCTCTTCCTACAAGACAATCACACACAGAAAACTCAAAACTCAAAACTCAAAACACACAACGAGAATTTAAAATATAAAAAAGAAAATAAAATAAAACTAAAAGCTTGGTTGAGCTCCCAAGAAGCGTTCTTTTAGGTCTGAGCTTAGACCATCATGTTCTTAGAGTACTGAGTTATCCAAAAAGGTTGTTCAGTGAAAGTTCTCCTATGTCCCTCCATGGTAGATTTTCAGTCTTTGCCCATTAACCTTGAACTTGTCTCATTGAGTGTTGCATACCTCTACAGCTCCATAGGGGTAGACATGTCTCACAACAAATGGTCCCGACCACCTACTTTTGAACTTCTCTGGAAACAATCTGAGTCTGGAGTTATATAGCAACACTTGATCTCCTTCTTAAAAACTCTTTATTCTGACCTTAGCATCATGCCATTTCTTTGTGCGTTCCTTGTACTTCCTGGAGTTTTCATATGCTAGTTCTCTTATCTCCCCCAATTCACTCAACTATAAGAGTCTTTTTTTATTACTTTCTTGCAATCATAATTCAAAGCTTTGATTGCCCAGTAAGCCTTATGCTCAATTTCCACAGGAAGATGACATGCTTTTCCATATACCAACCTATAAGGTGACATTCCAATAGGTGTCTTATAAGCAGTTCAAAATTCCCATAAAGCACCATCCAACTTCCTTGCCCATTCTTTCCTTGACTTGCTTACTATTCTTTCAAGAATTCTCTTTAATTCTCTATTGCTTACTTCCACTTTTCCACTTGTTTGGGGATGGTATGGAGTAGCGATCTTGTGTTTAACTCCATAACGAGCTAGCAATGTCTCTATGATCTTATTGTAGAAATGTGTTCCACTATCATTTATGATAGCTCGAGGCATTCCAAACCTAGCAAAGAGTTTGCTGAGGAATTTGTAAACTACCCTTGCATCATTTACTGCACAATCTTGAGCTTCCTCCCACTTGGACACATAGTCTACACAAACAAGTATGTACTTGTTTCCATCTGAAATAGGAAATGGCCCCATGAAATCTATGCTCCATACATCAAATATTTCTACTTCAAGAATTCCCGATTAGAGCATTTCATCCTTCTTTGAAATGTTGCCACTCCTTTGACAAGCATCATAACTAAGTACACATTTTCTAGCATCATGAAAAAGATTAGGCCAATAGAAGCCTGCTTCAAGAACTTTTGCAGTCGTTCTCTATGGACCAAAATGACCACCACTAACCATTCCATGACAATGCTGTAAAATTGAACTGGTTTCTTCATTTTCTACACATCTTCTTATCATACCATCATTGCATATCTTCCAAAGGTATGGATCATCCCACAGATAATACTTGGAGCCATGAATGAGCTTCTTCCTCTGTTGACTATTAAATTCTTCCAGAACTTTCCCGTTTGACATAAAGTTAGCAATATCAGCAAACCATGGTGTATTTAAATTTTGGATTGCTAATAACATTTCATCTGGAAATAATTCCTGGATGGTCTCTTTCTCATCATTGTCTCCTTGCTCTAGCTCCAATCTTGAGAGATGATCAGCTACTACATTTTTTAATCCCTTCTTATCTTTGATTTCAATGTCGAATTCTTGTAAAAGCAGCACCCATCATATGAGCCTTGGCTTTAAATCCTTTTTGGTCCAAAGGTACTTTAATGCTACATGATCTGTATACACAACAACTTTAGAATCAAGTAAGTAAGAACAAAATTTATCAAAAGCAAAAATTACTGCTAGCATCTCCTTCTCGGTTGTGGCATAGTTAAGTTGTGCATCATTCAATGTTCGACTTGCATAATAGATGACGTGAAGTTTATTCTTCTTTCTTTGGCCAAGTACAGCTCCTATTGCATAGTCACTTGCATCACACATCAATTCGAATGGGAGGTTCCAGTCAGGTGATATAACTATAGGGGCTGATATCAATGCTTCTTTCAATCTATCAAAAGCTAATTTACAATCATTAGTAAAGTCAAACAAAGCATCTTTCTCAAGTAATTTACAAAGAGGTTTAGAGATTTTAGAAAAATCCTGAATAACCCGCCGATAGAATCCTACATGGCCTAGAAAACTTCAAATTCCTTTGACATTTGTTGGATATTGAAGCTTTTCAATAGTCTCCACCTTTTCTTTGTCTACTTCCATACATTGTGCTGAAATTTTATGCCCAAGGACAATTCCTTCTTCCACCATAAAATGACATTTCTCCCAATTTAGCACCAAGTTTGTTTCTTCACACCTTGTAAGAATTTGCTCTAAATTCTCCAAACATCCTTCGAATGAGCTTCTATAGATTGAGAAGTCATCCATGAATACATCCATAATTTCTTCCATCAAGTTAGAGAATATGGCCATCATGCATCTTTGGAAGGTTGCTGGAGCATTGCACAATCTAAATGGCATCCTTCTATAAGCAAATGTGCCATAGGGACATATGAAGGTTATTTTTTCTTGATCTTCTGGAGCAATTACAATCTGATTGTAGCCCAAATAACCATCTAAAAAATAGTAGAAGGTATGTCCTGCTATCCGCTCTAACATCTGATCAATGAATGGTAGTGGAAAATGATCCTTTCTAGTAGCTGAATTCAACTTTCTGTAGTCAATGCACTCTCTCCAACCAGTCACTACTCTTGTAGAGATCTGTTTTCCTTTTTCATTTTCCACCACAGTCATTCCACCTTTCTTTGGCACACACTGGATAGGACTTACCCATGAACTATCCAAGATGGGGTAAATAATTCCAGCATCTAGTAGCTTGACCACCTCTTTCTTTACTACTTCTTGTATATTTGGATTTAGCCTCCTTTGCCTCTCAATGGTTGGTTTAAATCCATCTTCCATCAAAATTTTGTGCATATAATAAGACAGACTTATCCCTCTTATGTTTGAGATTTACCAACCAATTGCTTTTATTCTCCTCTTGAGCATCCTTACAAGCAAGTTCTCTTGGTCTTGGGTGAGTTTAGAGGATATAATCATAGGTAGAGTTTTATTTTCTCCAAGAAAAGTGTACCTCAAATGTTGAGGTAGTGGTTTCAACTCTATATTTAGTGGTTTTATGCTTGATGGTGGTGTAGGTTTTGTGTTTGGTAATTGAATTTGGGAAAAATGAGTTTGGTGTTTGAGGTAATCTTTATCTTGGGGGTTTTGTACCTATATACACTTCTCAATATATTCCAATTCATCACATTTTGCCAACCTCCTTCGTTGGACTTCAATCACACATTCATCCAGAACATCAATTCTAAAGCATAAATCATTTCCAGAAGAGTGTTTCATACCTTGATAGATGTTGAACTTACAACTTTCCTCATATACTCTTAGAGTTAAAGTTCTATTATAAACGTCAATAATTGCCTTTGCAGTGTATAAGAAAGGCATACCAAGGATCAAGGGAATGTCTTCCTCAAAATCAAGAATGACAAAGTCTATTGGAAAAATGAACTTTCCAGCCCTTACTAACACATATTCCACTATTCCCTCTAGTTCCTTTACTGTCCTATCTGCTAGTTGCAATCGTATGTTTGTTGGTCTTGCTTCTCCAAGTCTCAATTTTCTATAAATAGACAAGGGCATAAGATTAATAGAAGCACCTGAATCACATAAAGATTTTTGAAATGACAAATTCCCCACAGAACATGGAATAGTAAGACTCCCTGGTTGCTTCCTTTTTAAAGAAAGTTTGTTTGATATGATTGCGCTGCACTCCTTTGTAAGTGTGACTATTTCGAACTCCTGCAACTTCTTTTTATTGGAAATTAGCTCCTTCAAGAACTTTGCATACTTTGGAATTTGAGCTAGACATTCCACCAAAGACATGTTGATATGGAGTGTCTTGAATCTTTCCAAAAACTTTACAAACTGCTGGTTATGCTCTTTTTTCTTCAACCTTTATGGATATAGTACTGGAAGTTCATAAGGTTGAATTGGTGGTGCTTTCGGCTTAGCTTTTTCTTTATTCTCTTCCTTCACTTCTGGTTCTTTTGGTGTATCAACTCCTTCATCATCATGTTCTTTCTCTCATTCATTCTTCTTTTCTTCGTACTCCATTGTTACTTTAGGGGTTTGAATCTCCGTACCGCTTCTCAAGGTAATAGACTTTACTTGCTCTTTTGGATTCTTCTCTATATTGCTCGATAATGCACCTTGATTCCTTGTTGCTAAGGAATTTGCTAGCTGCCCCATTTGCACTTCTAGATTGTGAATAGGAGAAGAGTGATTTCGGATCATCTGCTCCATCCTCTTTTGAGCTTCATCTTGCTGGCTCATCTTTAATGACATTACATCCATGAATTTCTCCATCTTGCTCTCCATTGAACTTCCAGAGGATGAACCTTTTTCTTATTGAAATTGAGGTTGAGGTTGCTGCATATTCTGTCCTCCAAATCCTAGTGGTGCTTGTGATCTCCATTAGTTATTTCCTTGATTGCCCCAAGAGAGATTTAGATGGTTCCTTAAACTTGGATTGTAGGTGTTTCCATAAACTTTGTTCCGAGGTCCTTTAAAGTTGCCCATATAGTTGACACCCTCTGTAGTCATCCCTTGCATCATTTAACATTTTATAGTAGGATGACCTCCTTGACATAGTTCACACGAGGAAGACAATGTAGATACTGCATTCACATTTACCTTGTCCATCCTTTTTGTCAGAGCATCAAGCTTTGCATTCAATATAGTTAAACTGTCTACTTCTATTGCTCCAGCCTTCTTTGTAGTGGTCCTCTCATTAGACCATAAACTTTGTGTATTAACCATTTCTTCAAAGAGATCCAAAGCATCTTCTGATGTCTTTGACATGATAGTACCTCCAGCTGCTTCATCAATGTTGACTCTAACTACATGATTGACTCCTTTGTAGAATGACTGCACCAAATCCCATGAAGGAATTAATTAAGGTGGACACTGCTTCTGAAGGTCTTTGAATCTTTCCCAGCACTCGTAGAATGTTTCATTATCTCTTTGAAAGAAAGATTTAATCTCATTTCTGATCCTCAACACCTTTGCAGGTGGTAAGTATTTGTTAAAAAAAATAGTGTAAAGTTCTTGCTAAGTGTTGATGGAGTTAGGTGACAAACTTGTAAACCATCTCTTTGCTCTATCCATTAAGGAAAATAGAAAGAGAATCAAACGGATTGCATCAGGTTGTACTCCATTCATCTTGAAGGTAGAACAACACTCTAAGAATCTAGACATATGACCAAATGGATCTTTATGAGGTAGCCCATTGAATGGTGAGTTCTGGATCATCTGGATCATAGCTGGCTTGATCTCAAAGTTGTTTACTGCTACCGCTTGCCTCATAATTGGTGTCTGATCACCTTGCACATTAGGACTCACAAAATGTCGTATGGTTCTCTAACCATTTTGAAGAACTTATTGCCTCGGTGGGTCATTTTCTAAATCCCTTGCGTCCATTTTGCTTGGTGAGCATTTTGACATGACTGCTTGTCTCTTTTTCTCATGAACTGTCTTTTCTAACTCTAAATCAAGTGGTATCAATTCAAGTCCTTGTTTGCTTACACTTCGTGTGTGCATCAACCAACATAAATTCCTGCAATACCCTAATTCAAACCAAAAATTAAAAATAATGTCTAAATCAAGCAACATAATTTTCTTACAATATCAATCCTTTGCCAATCCCCGGCAACGGCGCCCAAAACTTGATGTGTACTAATCCATAAGCGTACATAATCGCAACAAGTAGTAAATAAAGATATTGTCCTATAGATATTGGAGATTGAATACTACAGTACTCACAATGTTTGATTGTTTAGACAACGAAATAAAGTTTGGAATTTCAAAGAATTTAAATTAAGAAAGGTAAAAACATAAATTTAATATAAATTTAAAAAGCTAGGGTTCCTTATTCTCAATTGACCATTTCAAAGGATTGATTACACAACTAGGTTTACACTAATTCTAATTCATCTTGAAGGGATTTTAAAAACTATAGATTTTCCTCTCAGACAAACCTGTAATTAATTAGAGATTAATCAACACTAAGTTAATCGGCTCTCACCAACCTAATGCCTTTTAATTCCAATTTTAAACATAACCTTTAATCAATATTGATTCACTTAATTGTCTCTCAACCAACTAAGCAGCCAATAGGTCATTGCCATTTCCTACAGAACCTATCTCTCGATCAAACCTATAGTGTTGATTCAATTCTAGGTTGATCAGTCCTAAAATGACATTGAGTTCAACAACAACTAATGAATTAAATCTAATAACCTAACATAATCACATTACACAAATGGTCAATTCAGAATAAAAACCCTAGAAAAGATCTAGCTACTCATATTAAAACTAAAAGAAAATAAAGAAGAAATGGAAATCATTCTGAAACATAATTAAATAAAAGTGAGATACAAGAAAAACTCCATTTCAAACGATGTAAGAAAGTCTTGCTCTTCTAACATCAAGCCAAGTATCTCCTCTACCAATCAAAATAAAACAAAATGTATTCTGAAAATAAAAAGAATAAGAAAACTAAAACCAGAACTAAAAAATAAGAAGAAGAACTCCCTTCATGAAAAATATAAAGTTCTATTTAAAGGACTAAGTCTCTTAGTGAGAAGAGGTCATCTAACTCTATCCAACTCTATCTAATTATAAGCCTAAAAGATGAGCTCTTATCTAACCAAACGCCAGCTAAAAATCTCCTTTTAAATAGCTGCCACATCATTATGTACGGGTATGCATCATTTGGACATGCCCATGCATCAAAACAACTCTGAAATCTCCAATTCAGGCATGGCCGTGCGCTTGGGCGTGTACTGACACATGGGCGTGCGCATGGGCATATGCACTGGTGACTGATTCTTCTTCAATTTAGGCACGGGCAAGTGCATGGGTATGCACACTGGCACATGGGCGTGCGCATGGCCATGTGTACTGCTACGAAGATAATTTCCAATTTGAAGCTTCAATCTTATTCTTATCTTCAAGTCCTATCTTCATCTCTCCTCAAATGCACCCTACAACCACAAACTAAACAAAAATTACCTATTTAACATAAAAACACTTAAATTAAAGTAAAATGACAAAAGTAACTAAATTAACTAAAAACTAACTAAATAATGCAATTCTAAACTAAATATGCAATAAAATAAAGTTCTAAACACATGTATATTTCACACTCATCATATAATTACATGTCATCTTTGATTGTTGATTAAAATATTATCCATGATGCATGTTTAGTTGTATGAATGCATGTGATTTGGTTCTTGGGACATTGAATGGATTCAAACTTGGTGCAAGTGTTGCATGCTTCCAAAATTTTTTTTAAAATTCCGCATATTTGGTTGCTTTGAACTTCCATTCCCTTCATTTATACACTTATAAAATAAAACAAAAGAAAATATATGAACAAGATAGCCAAATTTAAGAAAAATAAAAACAAAATGCCAATATAATGGACCATATTTTTTAGGATAAACTATATTAGATATTACCATATTTCACATTAATATATATAGAGTTTATGAGGAAACAAAGTCAATTTTTTTTACTGTTTTCCCGATTATAAACGGGGGGAAGAACGGGAGAAAATGTTGATGCCCAGTTTAATTTGAAAATGAGACCACCACCATAATTCATATAGCCTAGCAACAAAAAAATAAATAAAAAGTCAAAAAATAATATAAAAAAATTTCTTTTTTTAACACAATAATATTTTATCTAATAATTTAGTGTATTATCAATGTCATGGCAAGTAGAATCCATTAGTGCCTAATCCTTTGGGTTATTCATTGTTGAAATTAATTGTGGAAATGAAGGAAAAAAGAAAAAATAGAAGATAAAAAGAGAAATATAACTAAAGAGAAAAGAAAAGAATGCAAAAAATGAAGTGCGCAAATCCTAAACAATTGAACCTGGTATTAATAATGGGTGACTTTCCTCATATGTATAGTTTTATTACATATATTTTTGTACCTCAAGAAACAAAAAGGCATGCATAATTTCACTCCTTAATTTTAAATGAGTAACTCCTCAAATTCCTAATTTGACTCCTTAATGCTTTCCTTAATTTTCTATTAATTCTCTAAATTTTTATTTGAAAATTATTTCATTTTTACAATATTGAATCAACATATTTTATAAATTAATATTGATATCGACACTAAAAAAAAGTATATGGACTACAATAATATTTAATCAAAAGAGATAATATAATTGAAAATAAATTCTTTTAAAATTTTTATATTAGTTTTCAATTTTATTTTAATAATTTTGAAACTAATTTTTATAATTTTATTTGTTAAAAAATATTTGAAATCAAATGTTTGTCTATTTTGATATTCTATGAGTTAAATTAAATTTACAAGTACAAACTTAGGGGTAAAACATGTTTCAAATAAAATTTGAGCATAGAATAGAAAATAATAAAAGTGGAGGGGGTGAAACTATGAATTAGGCCATATAAAAAGGAAGATTTTATCCTACTTGAGTATTTTATTGAGTCATTCTACATTGTAAATAATTGTATCTATACAACTAGAATTAAGACCGTTAGATTAAAATTTAATTAATTATAACCATTGATATATTTTACATGTATTGATACACTAATATAATCAACGGTTGTAATTAAATAAAAAATAATCTAACGGTTGTAATTCCTTTTGTATAGATACAAACGTTTGCACCACAGCAAAAAGCGCCTATTTTTACTTTTTATGGTTGGATTTAAGACATACAATCAAATTTTTTATACTTGTGTAACAAAAACAAAACATGTATCTTTTTATTACAAATCTAACCATAGAATCC
Source organism: Macaranga tanarius (assembly GCA_949673435.1). Classification (NCBI taxonomy): domain Eukaryota; kingdom Viridiplantae; phylum Streptophyta; class Magnoliopsida; order Malpighiales; family Euphorbiaceae; genus Macaranga; species Macaranga tanarius. The sequence continues at coordinate 4,876 of CATIWO010125941.1, read as the reverse complement.
AATATATTTAGATTAGACAAAAATGTCCCTTCAATGTTATTTTGACAAATCTTAGAAATGCCTTCTAAAGTTATCACTTTATTCTATAGAACCCCTAAATAACTTTATTTTTTTATTAAGCACCCCTAATAACTCAATTTCCCATTTATTACTCAAGTCCATCATTAGCCGTTGTTACAAATCTAAAGTGAAATATTACTATGCAAATGAATTGAAACAAGGCTGAGCTATAAATGTTTAGCATATGACAATTCCTTTTGCTTAAAATATGAGGTATTAATTATTTGTTGTTTTCTAGCTATCAAAGCATATATAGAACTATTTTTGCGAATTTTATAAATGTCCTCTAAGTTTTATCACTTTATTCTATTGACCACTTAAGTTATTTTATTTTTTGTTATGCCCTTGATTATGGAGAATTGATATAAGGTAAGCTATCTTTGATACATTGCAATTTGCATAATAATTTTATAATGATTCATGCATATTTAAGTTATATTTAATACACATTTTAGTTTAATCTAGACGCATTTCATTCACAATCACAAAACGCTTTTGATCGTAATTGTTCTTAAGTAAATTCATACGAATTTGAATGATTTATTGATGTTTTTAAAGTTTGTTTGAAGCTTAGGGAAGTCTTATGGGCATATTGAAGTCATTCAAGGTCAAAAGAATGGAGGGAACAAGCTTTGAAAGGTTTGTTGACTGCCGCCATTTGCATTATGGATAGAGTTGGGTGGAAATTTTGTGAAGGCATATTATTGTAATATGCAATATTGATTTTTGCTTCTAATGCAGAAACACTTGCAAATGCCATGCATGAATGAACTAAAAAAAAAAATTAATAAGTTTAATATATATAAATTTGTCTAAAAAGGTTTAAATTTATGCACTTATAAAATAAAACAAAAGAAAATATATGAACAAGATAGCCAAAATTTAAGAAAAATAAAAATAAAATGCCAATATGATGGACTATATTTTTTAGGATAAACTATATTAGATATTACCATATTTAACATTAGTATATATAGAGTTTATGAGGAAACAAAGCCAAATTTTTTACTCTTAACCCGGTTATAAATGGGAGGAAGAACGGAAAAAAATGCCGATGCCCAGTTTAACTTGAAAATGAGACCACCACCATAATTCAAAAATCTTAGCAACAAAAAAAAAGTCAAAAAATAATATAAAATAATTTCTTTTTTTAATACAAAATAATATTTTATCTAAATATTTAGTGTATTATCAATGTCATGGCAAATAGGATCCATTAGTGCCCAATCTTGTGGGTTATTCATTGTTGAAATTAATTGTAGAGATGAAGGAAAAAGGAAAAGATGGAAGATCGAAACAAAAATGTAACTAAAGAGAAAAGAGAAGAATGCAAAAAATGAAGTGCGAAAATCCTAAACAATTGAACCTATTATTTATAATGGGTGACTTTCCTTATTTGTATAGTTTCGTTACATATATTTTTGTACCTTAAGAAAGAAAAAGGCATGCATATAATTTTACTCCTTAATTTTACATGAGTAACTCCTGCGATTCCTAATTTGACTTCTTAATGCTTTCCTTAATTTTCTATTAATTCTCTAAATTTTTACTTGAAACTTATTTAATCTCCACAATATAAAATCTAGGGCTGAGCGGGGCACGGATCAGTCCGGAGAACGCAAATTCTCCGAACCCGATCCGAACGTCGGAGATTTTTAAAAATAGTTCTCCGGACCCAGACCCAAAAATTAAATTCTCCACGCCGAATTGCTCCGAAAAAATTGGAGCAAGTCGGGACGGAGATTTGGAGAAAATGGAGATTTCAAATCGGTCTGGAGCGAAACCAAAATTCAGAGATTATCTTACTTATTTGTTATCTTAAAATTCATGCTTAAACCATTGCCGATTCCAATAAATAATCAGTTCAAAAAAAATTTTCAATTCATAAAATAAATCCATACAACACAAAAAAAATCCACTCAAAAACAATAAAACTATCAAAATTCATAAAATTTTACATTTTAAACATATAAAAAAATGATTATAATATGAACATATAATATAAGATGATTATAATAGTACAATTTTATAATATATCAACTTATCAATAATTGATTATCAACATTATAATTTATAATACATCATAAAAAATTTAAGATAATAACTATTTGTAAAATTTTTGAAATATATATACTCACACAAATACATAATAACACAAATAGATATATATATATATATAGTAAATTATCGGTTCTAGTTTCGGTTCTTCGGTTCGGAGCAATTCGGGATGGTTCGGTTCTCAGTTCGGAGAACTCATTATCTCCAAACCCGCCCCAGAAAAAATTTTCGGAACAGTTCGGTTCAGAGAAAGTCAAACAGTCAACGGATATTTTCAGTTCTAGAGATTTTCGGTTCGATTTTTCGGGACAGTTCGGGTTCTCCGCGACCCGCGCTCAGCCCTACCTTTAATATCATTTTTTTCTTAATTAGAATAGTTTCCCAACACATTCTTTCATTTTTAATTAAAATTTTGAAAATTAAAAATACTTATAAAAATCAATTTTGACTAAAACTATTACAATTTTAGCTGTCGGTATAATTTTCTACTATACTCTCCATGTTGCGCTGATATATTCCTGAAAAATGTTTTCGGAAGTAAATAAATATTATGTTTTAAGAATATATATTTGCATTAGATATACAAAATAAAGGAAAAGTAAAAAAAAAAAAAAAAAACTTTATAGTTATGCAATTTTTCACTTTTTAACTTGTGGTATTTTTTTTTTTTTGTATTATTTTAAATATGTGGTTACACTTTAGTACGCTATTAACTAGTATAATTAAAATCTAGTGATGTAACATCAGTAAAATATAATAATTTTAATGATAATTAAAGTTATTTTTTAAGCAATTTATTATTAAACTAACTATTAAGAGACTTTTAAATTTGATAAAAATTTGTTTTAAAAATAATATTTCTTGTTATTCTTTATAAAATTAAACTATATGTTTCATAATAGTTAGATGAATGCCAAATCATTGAAAAAGATTTTATTATTAAAAATTCATATTATATTAATATAATTATAAAAAACTAATAAAAACTAACTATGATAATTAATAAGGTATTAGCATGGAATATAATAAAAATCACAGGGACAATATGACACAAAACAAATTATATGTTAAAAAGTGAAAAATACATAATCACGTGATTTTTTTTTTATACTTCCAAAAATAAAAAAGTGTAAATCCAATAATGTTTTCTTCAAAAAAAATATTCAAATTATAATAATTTTTATAATTTAAGGAGATGAACATTTTAATATTTCTTTAAGATTCCAATTAAAAAATAACTGCTTATAGGTAGGTAGTATCTCAAAACAAAATTACAACATTTTCACTAGTAAACCAAAAATATACTTTAAGTCGATGATGATACTGCTAACAGCAAAATTATTGGGACCTTGATTACACGTCACAAATGATGAAATGTGTCACTAGCCACCACTCTCAAATTTCAAGGAACTCAATATATATATATATATATATATAGCGACAAGCATGATGTCAGGTTAAATTGAAGTGATGCGCTAAAGCACTAAGGCAGGCTGCTTCAAGATGTCATTGACAATTATATTTATTTTAGTGTTATCAATGATCACACGGCTTCTTGATGCATGCATGAAAGAATCACCTCATTTTCTCAATTGCTATTTTTAGGATTTGTTTTTGAGAACTGATTTTAGTAGATTTTTTAATTATCATTACAATTGAAGCACGCGTGATCAATCATAAGAGTCAACTAAATTAATATAATGTATATATGAGACATATTAAAGATATAAAAAAAAAAAACATTTCTATTTTTGGTATGGTTTTAGAATGAAGACAGCTGATTTGCATTAACAAACAAAATGCATTATTTGCGCAGCTCATGCATATAACATGATCTAACATGTTTAGATTACCACTATCTTTATATACAAATTCAATAGCTGAAAATTTATTAAGGATAAAATCTCAAAAATGAATGGTTATTTATTTTGATTATTTGAACTGATAATATTCAGATTTTCAACTAAATATTATTAAAGTATTTAATTTTTAAAATATAATGTAAAATCTCCCAACTTTTGAATTTGATCATATTATACTATTTAGAGCTATTGTTAGTGTCAATTTTCCATTAATTTTTCTATTTTATTTTCTTAGTGTTTAATTAGAATTTGTTTACTTTTTATATTTTAATTAGTGTTTTATTAGTATTTTAGTTATTTAGGTTTAGTTTTATTTTTTTTTTTTAGTTTCCTAATTATTTTATATCTTTTTGATGCATTTTTTTAGGAAATATCTCAATCCTAGACTGTCCAGAATTCAAGCCATGATTTAAGGAGCTGAATTTTGGAGCTAAAATCTTCATAAGGCAAGAATTTGAGGGTGAAAAATTACTAATTGGGCTCATAGACGATTTTTTTGCGTATTTTCGTTATAAAAGAGAGTTTTAACTCTAGGAAGGGGAGATGATCATTAGATACGACTACCAAAGAATTTAAGCATGGAATTGAAGAGCTCAATGAGGATTGAAGACGAAAATTTCTTTTAACGTAATTTTTCTTCTATTTTCATCTATCTATTGTGTATCATATTTGATTTCTTTGTAGTACTATAATGCTTTACCATGAGTAGCTAAACTGTTTATGGTTTGGATTTGTATAGTTAGATTGGCACTTATTGGGATTTTATTTTTAACAATTCATTAATTATTGCAGTTAATTTTGTAAGTTGAATTAATTTTCCTTACATTTGATTTTAGGCCTAATTGAATGTATATGTGGGTAATTTTTTGGCAAATAAAAATTGTGTAAATTGCTAG
>CATIWO010125931.1:0-12260 GCA_949673435.1 Macaranga tanarius | reverse complement strand
ACTATTGTAAGAAAAAGGGGCATTTGAAGGCTAAAAGTTGGAAATTAAAGAAAAATAATCAACATGGTGAATTCGTAGAAGCCAAATTTATTGATGAGTTTGAAGGTAATGTCCTCATTATGACTGAAAATTTAACCAATTTTGGGCAAGGGTGGATATTTGTGATTATCACATTTGTCTCAATAGAGATTGGTTTGTCACCTATGAACTAGTTAATGGTGGATTTGTGTTAATGTGCAATAACCATCCTTATAAGATTGCTAGTGTTGGTTCAATTAGGATTAAAACCTATGATGGTGTAGTGAGGACTTTGGTTGGTGTTAGACATATTCCGGACATGTCTAAGAATCTCATCTCATTGTCCATATTAGAAATTGGTAGTTATAGTTATGTTAGCACATATGGAATTTTGGATATTGTTATGGATGGCATTGTGGTGATGCAAGCTAGACACATTGGTAAATTGTATGTGTTGCAAGGATCTACTGTGACACGTACTACTATTTTATCATCTCATTCTTCTATACTTTTAGGCGGAGTTAATTTTGGTGATTTATTGACTAAGGTATTTTGGAGGAGCAAGTTCAAGTGGCCATTGGACTTGTTTTGGTGTTCTCATGTTTGAGACATTTGTGTAGAAGTTAGAGCAAATTTGATACAAGAAAATTCAAGTCAAGGTGGAGATTTATTAATATGTGACTTGAATTTAGTAGGGCATCATTATTTTAAGTTTTTAGATGTTGTTGTGCCTTATATTCATATTGGAGGTAGACATGGCTTGAGACACGGCCGTGTCTGAAGGTGTGTTCAAGGCTATCATTATGTCTAGAAGGGTACACTGGCAATAATACGGTCGTGTCGCAGGGTGTGTCGAAATAGGCAATTTACGTTAGAATTGAACACGGGATGAAACAAGGTCGTGTAATACATGGGATTGATGTTTTGACATATACTTACCGGCTAAGTCAAAGAAATCCTTCCCTAATTGGATTTGACTCTTATTTAGGAGTTAAACTTTATTTAGAATTAAATTCTGATCACTTATTTTGAAGAGGTTCCTATATTAAAGAGAATCCTTGGTTAAGTTGGATTTTATATCCTCTATAAATAGGGCTACATATATATATGTTTTGTAGAGTGTCAAGATGTGGAGACACCATGAATGTCTTGTGTTTTGCATGTGTGCCAAGTAGAGAGCTTGATTGGGTGTAATTAGGGCTAAGGGTTGAGTATTTATCTCTATACTATTTTCTTGTATCTTTGGTTGATTAGCGAATTTATTCCTCCTTCGCCTATGGACGTAAGCTTGTTCTTGTGTGTTTTATGTTTTCTCTATTTTTGGTGTTGTGTTTGTTTATTATCTCAAATAATTTTTGATCCTCTCACGCTTCCGCAAACCCAAATTTCCTAACAAGAACACAACCTAATCCTTTCTTGGAAGTATCACTATATACCACAAAATCACCATCACTAGTAGGAAGAGTTAATACCGATGTAGAAGTTAAACCACCTTACATTTCTCAAAACTCCTTTGACATTCTTCTGTCCATATAAACTTCACATTTTTCCTTAATAATTTTGGTAATAGAGTTGCTATAATTGAGAAATCTTGAACAAATTGGTGATAGTAACCAACTAAACCCAGGAAACTCCTCACTTCTATGGTATTAGTTGGTTGTTCCCATTTAACTACTACCTCAACTTTCTTTGGATCTACATAAATACCCTTTGCCAATACAAAATGCCCTAAGAAAATAATCTGATCCACCCATAACTCACATTTACTCAATTTAGTGAATAATTGCACACTGCTCAAAGTTTGCAATACTGTCCTCAAATATTCTTCATGTTCCTCTTTGCTTCGAGAATATACCAGTATGTGGTCTATGAATATAATCACAAATTTATCTAGGTATTTTTGAAACACTCTATTCATGAGATTCATAAAGGCAACTGGTGCAATGGTTAACCCAAATGGCATCATAAGAAACTCATAATGTCCATAGCGCGTCCTAAAAGCAATTTTAGGTACATCTATCTTTTTAAGTTTCAGTTGATGATACCTATACCTTAAATCTATTTTTGAGAAAACCTTAGCTCCTTGTAACTGATCAAAGAGGTCATTAATATGAGGTAATAGATACTTATCACACACCATAGCCTTGTTCAATTGTCTATAAACTATACATAGCCTCATGGAACCATTTTTTTCTTTATAAATAACACAGGTACTTCCCAAGATGATACACTCGGCCTAATGAAGCTCTTATATAATAACTCCTGCAATTGGATCTTCAATTCCTTTAACTCTACTGAAGCCATTCTATAAGGTGCTTGAGAAATAGAGGCTATACCAGGGATCACAATAATAGAAATTCAATCTCTCTATCCGGGAGTAAACCTAGAAGATCTTCTGGAAAAACATCTTTAAATTTATACACTATTGGAATATCTTTTAATTTTGACCCTTCAGACTTAGTGTCAACCATATAAATAAGATATGCTTCATAACCCTTCCTTAATATTTTCCTTGTAGTTATAGTGGATATCAAATAAAAGGGAAGAGAATGACGTACCCCTTGAAAAGAAAATTTAGTTTCCCCAAAATGATTAAAATTTACTATCTTATTAAAATAATCCACTATAGCATAATGGCGAGATAGCCAATCCATGCCTAATATTGCATCTAAACCTCGAAGTTATAGAGGAACTAAATTTGCTAGGAGCTCATGCTCACCTATCTTAAATACACAATCTTTATACACTTTTTCATAAGCCTTAGAGTTTCCCAAAGGGTTACTAATAATCATCATAGCATCTAAGGAATTAGGCTTTAAATTAGCATGTAAAGCAAAAGAGTGAGACAGAAAAGAATGTGTGGCTCCTAGGTCAATTAATATATAAGCATCTCGATCAAAGATAGTTAACATACTAGTATATCCAAGACTTTGATGCAATCTTTGGCTTTAAAAGTGGGGGATTTATTCAATCTATTCCTACTTGGTCTCCTTATAATTTTTGGGTACATCATTGCAAACCCATTTCTTTCTAATTTAATATGAGAATCACCAAATCTCCACTTTCCAATCTAAAGCCCTTTGGTATATCCAACATTTTCTTACTTATTCCATTGATACGAAAGGGCAAAGCCATGAAGCTATCTCATTTGATGACCTTTTCATTCTTCATTGTATAGTTGATGATGAACAAATTGAAATGGGAAGGTTACTTCATTGGAGACTTTGGTTGCTTAGTGATAGTGCCTTTGACAATCTTTGTATTGGTAGCATTATCTCTCAGCTTGCTCAATATTTTAGGATTACCACCTCCAATCTAGACTCCATACCCTCCACCCTTCTTGATTTTACCTTCATAAAAAATTCCAAGCAATTCAAAAGGATCAATAACTTATGGTATTGAAAAGATAAGGAAGTTCCTTAAGAAAGGGATGAAGAGTTTGAGAAATACTTTGATGACATAGATCAATTTTAGGCTCATCAAGAAGGTGAAAAAACTCCTATGGCCCAAGCCCCTCCTATGCCTCAAAGAAAAAGAACTAGAGGTGAAGGATACTCTAGGGATCCTTAAGCTTATAACCATGCGCCTCAATGGGTGGGTGATCTATTTAATAGGATGTCCCTAATAGAATCCAACTTTAATGCAAGGTTTGATCAAATGCACTCACATTTCAATTCAAGGTTTGATCAAGTGGATTCTTAAATTGCCCATGTTTAACATAATGTTCATTATCTTTATGAGCGGTAAGGCTATCAATACTAATATGCTCCCTTTTATCATCCCCCACCTCAAGAGCAAGGAGGGTCTCATGATCAAGGCCTTAGAGATGATGGAGATGATGGAGATGATTAAGCTTAACTGCTTGATTTTTTTATTCTTCCATGCATTTCATTTTTTTTTTCTTTTCATGTTGCTTCCCCTTTAGGATCTTAAGGACTACATTTCTCTATCTGATTGTATTGCTCTTTCTTTTCTTTAAAACTACTTGTACTTGTTCCATTATTAATGTTATATTTATTCTTTCTATCTCAAATGATTTCCTCTTTTTTCTTTTTATCCTTTTTATATATGTTCTGTATGTGTCATGTATATATTCTATGTATGTGACATATATGTTCTGTATATGTGATGCTCATGTGAAGGACTCCATATGACATATGATGTGCTTTGAATATATACTCCATATAACAATAAAATAGAATCATGACACTTTAATTATGCTTTTTATTTTTTCCCTTATATGTATTGAGGGGGAGACAATTAAAACCCTCCATGTATGATTAAGGGGGAGTAAGTTATAGTCAACACACACACTTACACTTAATATTTAATCTATCATTCAAAATTATTTGTAAAGTCAAAAAAGGGGATATTGTTAGACATTGGCATGATCATTAGTCAATCCACCCTTATTTTGACTTTAACAAGTAATTTTGAAACACTAATGCTTTTGTTCAAAGTGTGACTATTAGCTAGGTGTTTTGAAGCTTGATTAAAGTCCCTAAAAGTTCACATTGAGGTCTCTAATAGGCCCCTTAAAAGGTTTTAACTCATAAGGTATTAATTGGAGTAAAAATTTACATGTCCTTAAAGGAAGGACTGCCCTCACGATTGTGAGAAGCAAAGGTTACGATCGTGAGGGGTACTACCTACAAAATTGAAGAATGAAGCTTTTGGTCGAGAAATACCTGAGCTCCTTATGATATTCTCCTCACGATCATGATGGTAGTCTCACGATCCAGTCATGAATGCAACGGTCGAATTCTCATCACCAACGGTCAAAAATTCAAGGCTCACGATTATGAGGGGCAAGTCACCTATGATCATGAGTGACTCATTTCCTGTAAAAAGATAGAAATTCATTTAATGAAATTTAAATAAGGTTAGGACAATTTCAATGCTTCCTAACAACTAGTTTTTGATGTTTTAGTATAAATACAAAGCCTCAAACTTCATTTGAAAGGTTACTAGAGTTGATTGAAACAATTTTTCTTAGTAATTATCAAAGCTCATTAATCATTTCTCATTTGTATTAAATTATTGAGTGTTGGGTTGTGATTAGAATTAGTTTCTCTCTTCTTATTAATTCTTGGGTAAAGATTAAGGAAAGTGAGGTCTAGTTCTTGTTTTAGTTTAAGTATTAGCTATCAAAACACTTGGTTGTTTGATTTTAGTTTGAGTTGAGCCTCAAAAAACTCATAGTATTGTAAAGGTTTGAGTTGAGCCTGAAAACTCTAATTGTAATCAATATAAATTAATAGATTAGCGTGGGATTCAAAAATCCTAACTTAGGGATAAGTTAGGTGGAGATATAGGATTGTTCAAGAATTCGAAGTCCATAAATTCTTGTGCATTGGTGTGATTTCTTTCTATCTTTTCTGTACTTTTCATATCACCATCTTCTTAATTTCTTCTTAATCTTTTTAAAAATTAATTAACCCTATTCATCCCCCTTATAGGGTTTTTCAGAATCGACATTAGACAAATAAATGATCACTAACTTCTCTAAAATAACCACATAAAGGGCAATGCTTCTAATTAAGAGAGTAGACATTAAGAGCAAATAGACGGTCTCGTATAAGCAAGTGATTGAGCATAGAAAACTAAGAATAGAGCTCTACTTTGACTACCATAAGATTAAGCAAAATCTTTGGCAGTATAACGGAGTTAGCAGCCTTAAAATTAAGCATGAAAGCATTATAGAGACTATTAATAGAGAAAGGATAAGATGAGGAGCTTGATCAAACCAGCCAATTTGAGAATTATGAGCAATACATACATTTTTTATAAATAATTATTATAAATTTATTGATATTGAGGAAAAAAACTCACTTGAGCCAAAAAAGCTCAAGTGATAAGAAAATTCCTCCTTAAACTAAGCAAAAGAAAAAGAGTTTAAAAGAAAACGAGAACCCAACACAAGAGCAGTAACCCACAAAGCATCGGACGTAAACAATCTCTAAACAAACAAAGACAAAGCAAAATAAAAACCAGTAGAAAACAAACAAACTAAACTATCAGCTATAAGCTTGAAACCGAGGGACCCAATACATACATAGATAATACATACATAATAAATGATAGCAACAAATCAACCAAAATGAGGAAAAGGTGTGAGTCCAGTTCAAAGTCCATGCCCAAGAGCAATCTTTAGAGGTTCCCATATAAAAAATAAAAGGATAAGGAGAAGCTGTGAATTGAAATAATGATGTAAATAAAAAGCATAAAGCTGATTTGCCATACCACCTATCCATCCTGTTAGAGCCGCAGTGGAAGCAATAGGCACACACAAGCAATCACAAAACAATAGGAATAAAAGAAATAAATAAAGTAGACATAAATATTTACGTGAAAAACCTTAAGATGGGTAAAAACTACGGGCAGAGGAGGAGAGATTTTACTATGTATGTAAAAAAGCATACAAAGGAGTGTTAGGGCGGCTAACAATAAAGAATAAGCCATATATCTTAGCCCTAAATTGATATAAAGTCTATTTATTGCTTAATTGGAGAGAAAATAGGAGAAAAATAGATTCCTAGTCGAATTTGGATGACCATGTATGCTACACGGGCGTGTTTCGGTCCGTGTAGCCTTCTGGAGTAAAAACGAGGTCAAAACACGGCCTGGAACACGCCCGTGTTCCCGCCCATGTACCTTTCCAGATAAATTTATAGGTTTTAATACCCGTGTTCCCGCTCGTGTACCTTTCTAGATAAATTGACAGGTTCCAATATGGTCACCAACACACCCGTGTCCCTGCTCCGTGTTCACAACACACCTTGAGACATGCCTGTATCTCAGCCCATGTCTGCCTCCAACATGTAAAATACGACCAAAAGTACCCAAAACGTAAAACCAACGAATCTCCTATCAAAATTCATGTCACAAACACAACACATCCAAAATAACATTAAACAAGAATGTATTCAAAATAATTATAGTTGTGGCGGAATTGTGTCCGAAATAGTATTGGCAATTGATCTTCAAATAATTGAGGCATTGGTAATTATTATTATTATTAGATATTCACATATAATGAATTTGATAAAACGTATTGACGTAGTAGTTATATCAATTTCATCTCTCAAAAATTATTAAAGAATTTTCAATTAAATGATGATTAGACTATACATCATGTGGGGCTAACATTATATTCGGTTACTAGGTAAGCATTATTTTTTTTAGGAGAAAAAATGGCAAAATAGCTAAGGTCTTTAGATCCTACAAGATCTTGAATAATTAAGACCTATAATGTCTTGAATGAAAATATGGTTCAGAACGAGAGGGTAGCAACAATGACATGAACACTTATTGAATGAGAGGTCCCATGCATATTTGCCATATATAGCATTTGCACCTGTTACCCTCATGATAAGCATCTTGGGGACAATTACCAATTTAGTGTAGTTTAGGATTTTAATTCTCAAAATATGATAATTGTTAAAGAATTTACCAATTATAGGTGAAAGGAGAAAAAATTTCCCAATTTAGGGTAAATTTAGGAGAGAGACGGGTGAAGAAAAAAAAACGCTGGTCAGAGTAGCGTTTTGTATAAAACACTACTTGAAGTAGCGTATTGAAAGTACTACAAAACGCTACTGGGAGTAGCGTTTTGGTTCGATTCGGTTTCGGTTCGATTTTCATGAGAAAAATCATTAATTCGGTTTGAATTCAGTTCGGTTTTCAGAGTAAAAAAACATAATAAACCGAATTCTTTATATATTTAAATTTTTTTATATATTTATAGGTCGGTTTGATTGGTTTAGTACTAATATTTTAAATTTTATTAATAATATTAGTTTCTAAATATATAAAACTTTTAATAAAATTATTTACTACCAAAAAAAAATCTAACAAAACGTATTTAAATATATTTTAGAGAATCGGTTCATTTGATTTTTTAAAAAATTAATAAATAAAATAAATATAAAAAAGTAACATTAATATATCTTATTAGAATATTGTAAATTTACATAAATAAATAACTTTAAAATTTAAAAATGAAAAGAAACAAAAATAACCGGTTTATTATGTTTTTTTACTCTGAAAACCGAACCCAATTCAAACCGAATTAATGATTTTCCTCATGAAAATCGAACCGAAATTGAACCGAACCAAAACGCTAGTTCAACTAGCGTTTTTGCTCTCCCTTGTCAAATCATGCGTTTTTCTGACAAAAATGCTACTTCAAGTAGCGTTTTGCGTACGAAAAATTTTGTCCGCTTCCCTAAACACTACTTGAATTAACATTTTTATTTTTGATCTACAGAAAACTACCCTAAACTGGGAATAAATTTTATTTTTTACCCAAAATGGTAAAAAGCCCAAGCATCTTCAATCTATAGTTCACGTTGTTATTGAAGAAAACTGCAAATGTCTTGCATTATCATATTCTTTTTTTTTTTCTGAAACTAAAGAAGGAGGCAAAGATGAAACTCTTGATCTATTAATACTTTGAAGAGAAATATATTATTAAATTACTCAACCTTCGACTTGCATCATCATATTTAAGATTAGGAAAAAGTTCAATTTACATCATTGTTGTTTTGTGGTAGAATTAGTTTTATAATTTTTCTATAATACTTAAGTACCTTATTAAAAAATGAGGTACATAATTATTGTTTCGTTGTTCCATTGTAATAAATTTTATTTCTTGTTACCCTTCCAAACAATAACTTTAAAAAATCTATAATTTACTGTTAAAATAATATACATGTTTAACAGTAAAATGATTTATTGACTGATATAGCGCACTCAACTAATTACAATGAACTCACAACAAATCAAGTTCATATATATTTTTAATTTTATTATGAATAAAAAGAAACAATTTTAAAATAAAGTATAACATTTTAAAAAATAACCAACTAGTTAGATTCATTATAAATCATATATAAAAATTATAAATACCATTGAAATATAATATCATATTAATATTTTCTCATTAATTAATTGATAGGATATGAAAATATAAGAAATATGGAACACATATATTCAAATGTGACAAAAGAATTATAGAACTACTTTTTATTATAAGTGAAAAATCACATGTGACAAAATTGTATTTTTCCCTTAGACATTATAATAGGTTTCTTTACTGGTGATTGTGTAACAAAAGTCAACATTATTTTCTTTGCAATGCTTAATGCAGTATATTTTGTGTTAGCTAAGCTTCCAACACCAAAGCGGAAATAACATGTTACTGTTATAAAAAAATCAACATACATGGATCTAAACTGCAGCCGAATTTGCTGAATTTTCTACATCACTGTTTCTTTTGTCGAATTGCTTCATTACCACAAAGATTATTCTCCTGATCAAGCTTCTCTGTCTTGAATCATCATGTTTCACTTCGTGGCAAATTACATAGACGAAAAGAGCAATTGTAGATGTTCCTCCTGTCAAAATGAAGAGCACCCAAAAGCTACTAGGACTAAGACTGGAAATTTCATCATCCAATTCCGCATCCACGCACTTCTGAGTCGCAACCAATGCATCCTCCAACTTTCGCAGCGTACCAGATTCGGATACATTTAGCAATGCTTTTGTTACGTCGTCTAAAATAGGTGATCTCCTGGGAAATACCTGACGCGCCAAAAAAAAGAAAGAAAAATAGTATAATAATGACCATATTGCTACTCAACCATAGGTCACTTGTACGTAAGTTATCTCAAGACTAATGAGATTTTGAGTTTGGAGCCAATTAATGAAAAAAAAAATATAAAGAGCTTAGTTATTTAATTAATTAATGGGATTTCGCTTATTTATATTGAAGTACAGTAATTATGCTATAATTAGGTTTAAAATTCACAAATCTAAACATGGGGTGTAATATATCTTGTATATACAAGAAAAATGATATATATATATATAGAAAAATTGAATATTTAAGGCATGCCTTATTGGATCATTCATTTATAATAAGAGCAAAAGAAAAAAAAAAAGTGCACGAGAACTTACAAATCCAAACCCTCCAACTTTGTAGGTTGGGCCAGCCCTAATAAACTCTTTGCAATACTTTGCTAGGAATAACTTGGCAAACGGAGCTTCAAGAAAGGCAGCAGCTATTTGTCCACTTCTAAGGGCTTGAGCATATTTATCGGCCTATTTACCAAATTGTGGTTCAAAATTTTCAAAATTTCCTTTTTGTGGTTGTTTTTCAAAAAATTCAAACTTTTGTGATTGTTTCTTAAAAAAATTCCAAATTTGTGGTTCGGTTTGACTAAAATTTTTTTTTTTGACTTTTTTTAGGGGCCATTTCACCTGTGGGAAGGGTCATTTCGCCAGTCCCACAGGCGAAATGGCCAAGTCATTTCGCCTGTGTGACTGGCGAAATGCCTTGACCGAACCGAACCAAACTGACCCGATCGATTCGGTCGGTTACCGATTTGATTTGGTTTAATTTCGGTTTTAAAAATATATAACTGACTGGTTTGACTCGATTTTTATTTGATTGTATAAAATATCATAATTTTTTTGCAATACATGAATAGTAACATGCACAATTGTACAAAAAGTTACTATTTTACTATTTATCAAATTACTATTCCGACATCCGTTTCCAACACAGCTTGAGTCAAAAAAATTCATGTAATTTTCTCATTGTCGTGGTATTTTTTTCCGAAATTTGAAAACCGAAATCAAACAAAACCAGTCGGTTATATATTTTTAAAAACCAAAATTAAACCAAACCGAATCAGTAATCGACCAAACCTATCAAGTCGGTTCGATTCGGTTCGGTCAAGGCATTTCGCCAGTCCCACAGGCGAAATGACTTGGCCATTTCGCCTGTGGGACTGGCAAAATGGCCCTGAAATGGCCAAGGGGCCATTTCGCCACTCCCACAGACGAAATGACCCCTAGAAAAAGTCAAAAAAAAATTTTCAGTCAAACCGAACCACAAATTTGGAATTTTTTTAAAAAATAACCACAAAAATTGGAATTTTTTGAAAAATAACCACAAAAAGAGAATTTACCAAATTTTGAACCTTAATTTGGTAAATAGCCCCATATTTATCTGGTGAGCTGTAATTCATCACATTCTCACTGCGGAAGTGTAAAACATTTATCAAATATCTTCTGACAAATGAACCTCTACAGTATCCAACCATCTTGTTGTTGTTCTGCAGTGACTGAACATCAGCTATCGAGGGTTCTAGCTTTGCCACTGTGAGTATGCTCGTGAGATTAGCTGTATATGTCTGTGTGATCACTAGTGCTTCAAATAACCACACGACCATTGCCATCCGCGACAGATTACTATGCAGTTTTTCACCTATTATCAATTAAAAAAAAAAAAACAAAGTTAATTTAATCTAGATTTCTACTCGGACAGATATGTACCAAAACATTTGTCTTCCCAGATATGGATTTTTTTTTTTTTTGGTAATTGTAATGAATTCATCCTTCTTTAATTTCACTGTAAGATAAAGAATTTCAAGTTACCTTGTAAAGAGAAGAGTGTTGTGAAGGCCAGCGAAATCAAGGTCCCAATTTGATTGATGGCAGAACCTCTTAGTTCAGGGCAATGGTTTCGCTCTATCAGCCATACAACAAAACCATGGGCTATTTACCAATTTGTGGTTCAAATTTTGGTAAATTTCCATTTTATGGTTGATTTTTAAAAAATTCTGTTTTTGTGGTTGAGGTTGATTTTTATGAGTTTGAAAAAATCCATTTCGCCAGTATAACAGGCGATTTGAAAAAAAAAAAAAATCAGGCCCATTTCGCCTGTCACACAGGCAAAATGGTGTCACACAGACATTTCGCCCACCAGACAAGCGAAATGCTTGTGATTTAACATCACAAGCATTTCGCCTGTGTGCATGCATTTTTTTTTTTCAAGGCATTTCGAAAAAAAATATATGGTATTTTGGAAAAAAAAAATACCATGAGGAAGAGAAAATTACGTGCAATTTTTTGACGCAAGCTGTGTTCGAAACGGATGTTGGAATAGTAATTTAATAAATAGTAAAATAGTAACTTTTTTGTAGAATTTTGCATGCTACTATTCATGTAGTGCAAAAAAATTATAGTATTTCGAAAAAAAAAATACCACGAGGAAGAAAAAATTACGTGAAATTTTTTAACGCCAGCTGTGTTGGCCAACTTGTGTTATTTTTTTTGCATGGCCAACTTGTGTTATTTTTTTTGCAAAATTCTACAAAAAAAATTACTATTTTACTATTCATCAAAATACTATTCCGACATCCGTTTGAAACACAGCTTGCGTCAAAAAATTC
>CATIWO010125846.1:0-10677 GCA_949673435.1 Macaranga tanarius | reverse complement strand
TCTTTAATCAATAATTAGATTAAGATATAGATGATAAGGTGAGAACCTTATAGGTGTGACAACTAGGTCCATGTCTAATTGATAATGAGAATATAATATAAACACTTGATATTACTTGAAACTCTTTCAATCTAAAAGTGAAAATCCCAATGATACACATTTAGTTCTCATAAGCTGTGAGTGACCCCTAGCATTGGATATCATAGCTACCCAATTAGAAATGAATGCATGTATTGATTCGCATGAACCCTCCGGTCATAATTACCATGCACTAAAATCCCTTCATTGAAGATCCCGATAAAGCCTAGAGTTAAGGTGCAATCAAACTCTAATAGCTTCATCATACTACCTCATCTCAAGTTCTATTCTTGATAAAACATAACAAACACTAGAAACCATTTATAGTTCTGAAACTCTTTTAGACTATTATATTCATCTTGGCCAAGAACTTATCCATCAAGAATCAACTTAGATAGGAGTAGGATCTTAACCCGGTTCACTCCAGGCAATGAATCCCATCTTGGACAAACACTCATCCCTACATTCAATCGACTAGAGCCACCACACGCCATATACTCATACATGGCTAGCACAGGTATGTAAGCGGAAACAAACTCTAACCACTTAAATGTGGATGACCATGATGCCTCAGGTCAAAGGACTATATGCACCATTATGACCTAGATAGTGATCGTTGACTGTAAGTGAATACCCTTACGATCACATATCTAACGTCATGTTCGATCCACTCATCACATGAGTATCCACATGTCTATTATGATATCTCATATCAAGTAGCATGAGACTCACTACCTCCCACTATTAGTATCTCATACTAATCAAGGGAAATAGACAGAGGTGATAGTCAAATTAATATCGACTACGAACAATTTTGTAGCATATGTACTGAATAAATATGTCCTCATATTATCAACTCTTGATAATACATTTATTTAACATAATGCTAATGGCATAATGATTCAAATAAATAAACCCTTTATTTAAAAGAACATTACATGGCCATTTGGGATAATTTACAATGTCATAAAACATGATTGCCTCTAGGGCATATCACTATACCAACATCATTACATGGATAACTTTAGCCTTGATATCATTAACATTAAATGATATGGGCTAATGTCATGAGTGTATGGGCTTCTCTACACTTAAAGAAGGCCCACTCTATACCAATAGATAACTGATGGGATAATTTAAACTCTTTAAATAAAGCACATGCATAAGTCCATGTCAAGTCCATCTTTATCAATGTACTAAGTCCATCTCATGGCCCATATAGAAATACATTAGGAGGCAAATATTAATCTAGTCTTTGAACTTAATATCACATATTAAATCAAGTCCAAATCAATATTTATTTAATTACTATTAAGTCCCAATCTTTGAATTTAGATTTTGGGATATACTAGATCCCCGCATACGCGCAAATCCAATTCAATTAATTTAATTGATTAATTAAACTTTTTAATTAATAATCAAATTAATATTAATCTTCACAAGTGCAACCCTTGTATGTGTGACTTACTAGGTTCAAGTCTAAATGGTAATGGGAAATAATATTAACACTTAATATCATGGAAATATCTTTCCATACTAAATATGAAAGTCTCAAATAATCACATTTAGTTCCCATGAGTCATGAGTAACCCCAAACATAGATGTCACGACTACCCAATTAGAAATGAATGCTTTATGTAGATCCACAAGAACCATAGAACATAATTATTGTGCACTAAATGTCCCTTCATTACAAGATCCTGATATTGGCTAGAGTCATAGTTTAGTCAAACTCTAATTGCCTTCATCATATAACCTCATTTTAAGTTCAATTCTCAATAAAACATAACTACTACTAGAAACTCTTTTCTAGCACCAAAACTCTTTTCGGGTAAGTCGAGTTTGACTTGGCCAGGTACTTATTCATTAAAAATAACTTAGATAGCATAGGATCTTATCCCAGTTCACTCCAGGTAATGAATTCCATCTTGGCCGATCACTCATCCCTACAAATAACAAACTAGAGCCACCACATGCTATATACCCACACATGGCTATCATAGGTATATAAGCGGTAAAAAACTCTAACTAACCATACGTGGATGACCATATCGCCTCGGGTCGAAGGACCATATGCACCATTATTTTCAAGATTGTGATTGTTGACTTAAGTGAATATCCATGCAATCACAAATCTTACGTCACAGTTCAATCCACTCATCGCATGAGTATTTATCTGTCTATTCTGATATCTCATATCAAGTAGTATGAGAGTTACTACCTCCCACTGTCGATATCATATACCAATTAAGAAAAATAGGCAGAAGTGATAGTCTATGGATTAATACTACCCATATATTAATCCAATGACTATGAACATTCATAGTATATATACTAATTAAGTTTGTCACTCATATCATTAACTATTGATAATAAACTTATCTAACATTATACTAAAGATAAATATTCAAATAAACAAACACTTTAATTTAAATGAATATTTTATTACCATAGAGATAAATATACAATGTCTACATATAATAATGGCCCTAGGGCACATCTACACTAACAATTTTTTGTTTAATTAATAAAGATAAAATTATAAAATACACTATATTCAAATACAACAGGTAAGATTATTTCAATCAAAGTAATGACAAATTACGAATATAATTACAAACTAGGGGCAATATGTTTGTTTTTTATACTTATTCTATAAGCTAGTGGTCGAGATCTACACCGGACAGGAGCTTATTTATTACATTTGCAGAGTCTATAACTCTTATAGGAAAATTTTTAAAAGAGAGTGCAAATTGAGAAGAATATAGCTCGATTACAGGCTACAAAAGAAACTTACTAGAAGTAGCTTTCAAGGTACTTTGGTTACAACAAAGAGATAAGAACACTAAGTTTTAATCTATAAGAAAGCATCAGAGAGGAGAAGAATAATTATTTATAGAGAATTATAGATGCTAATGGAAAGTGGCCGATTGGTAATAATGAAATTGGTGATGTTGTATTATATTACTGTTTTGAATTATTCTTTAGTTGCTCTCCCTAGGATACTGAGCAAGTTATTAAATGCATTGATAGCTCCCTAAGTATTGATCAGCAATAACAACTTTCTATGGACTTCTCCTCTAATGAGATTTTACATACTTTAGAGCAAATGCATTCTAAAAAGGCGTTAGGTTCAAATGGCTTTACTGTTTAATTTTTTTCAATGGTACTGGTCTATAATGGGCCTTAATGTTGCAAAGGTAGTGTTGGATTTTTTCCAATCAGCTGTGATGCCTTCTAATCTTAACCATACCTTTGTTACCTTGATTCCTAAAGTGAAATGCCCTGAAACAATGAAAGAACTTCGACTAATTAGTCTATGCAATATGGTCTTAAAGATGTTAGCAAATAGACTGAAGAGTGTTCTTTCTACTTTTATTCATTTTAGTCAAAGTGTTTTTGTCTCAAGGCATCTTATAAATGATAATTTTATAGTTACATTTGACATTTTCCATTTATTGAAGCACATGTTTAGAGGGTTAGAGATGTTTTATGTGTAACATCCCTCCCCATCATACCCCCACTAGAATACCCATCTGATGGTAGCAACGATTGAAAGAGGCATTATCTAAAGACTATGAGAAAGAATCTCTTAACAACATATATTATAAAATGATCTTTCAATTAAGTGATGGCACATAACTTAGATCCTATCAAACAATATACTGTATATCTTTAAGATACTAAGTTGATGGCAAGTGGTAAATTATATCATAAAATAACATACATATATACATATATATAAATACATCAGTGTCCTATCACCATACATCATCAAGTTAATATAAACAACGAGAGTACTGGTTATCATATAATTAGATATAAAACAACATGATATGGTAAGCTCCGATAACCCTCTCTCGAAAGTTGGATCACCGTCTGACTATAGATATACATCCAAGACATGCACCACCTTAACCTAGGCCTCAATGATCAAACACATAACTCTAAATAAAAAATAACAAATATAGCACTAAGGGTGTAGCCTGGCATTATAGCAAAAAGATAAAAAGTATCATCATACTTCCCAACTCAAAGCCAGGTCAAAGTGACTTAACATTTCATAAGAAAATTATTCAGTAAGTGTAAAAGAATAACAATAATAACTCAATCATCAAGAAGCACTCAAGAAATAATTAAATAAATAAAGCAAATGATGAGTAATAAAAATAAAATTGAGTGCTCAAATTATTAATAAGTATCAAGATTAATCATACTTAATTTCATTGCATTATGATTATTATTATCGACTTAATATTTTTACATTCAAGATTAAATTTCTTATAATAATACAATTGTGTATTGTATGTTAGTATACTTTGTCGTTTTCAATTCTCATTTCCCATATTTTGATAGTTTCATTCTTTGTAACGTATATTATACCTTGCTGAGTTTATAAAATTTGTTTCATGTTAATAAATATTCATCGTATAATATACATCATAACCATATTATAATATAACTCCTATACAATATTGTGGTTCCACATATCATAAATCTCAATATGAAAACTCAAGAAACTAGTACGGTCCACAGTAACTGTATCATTTAACATCATTGCTCAATAAATTCATACGTATACTTATTAACCACATAGATTCACCCTAAAGGCAAATTGAATCCATGCGCTGTCCTAAAAATAGTTATCATTAAGTTGGTTAACACAATCTCAACTGTAATATATATATATATATATCATTTAATTATTTAGATATTTCTCAACTTCATTTATTAACTAGCATGGATTTAGTCTCTATGTTGGTGACTTGAATAGTTATCAGATGCTATCATGCTTTGTGATTGAAGGAACTTATAATCTTCAACCTTATGATATTTAAGTTGATTAGGATTTGATATCATTTGCATTAGTTACCAAGATTAAGCATTAATCTTTCAAAGTATCATTTACTTTTTAAGTAAAGAATGCACACCAATTCCAAGTTAAGATAGTATGCTCAATTATATAGATACATAAATCCATAATTCAATCACACATATCTTTCGTAAAACATGTTCTATTTAACTCAGTTTAAATCAAATTTTTAAGTATTTATATAGGTGTTTACATACTTCTAGTTGAGTTTAGGTTGATAAATTTTGTGTTTAACTTCATTCAGTAGCAGGGACAAGCCCTAGAGTTGCCTTCTTAGTGCAGAGGTGCCACCTCATTGCACTAAGGCACCTCTTTAGTGTAGAGGTGCCACCTTAGCTTCACTGAGGTGCCTCCACATTGGTCAAGTGTCACCTAATCAAACTATAGACATATTTGCACTTCAACATCGACCATTTTTAACTCAGAATCAACTTAACTTTACCGAAAATATGCCATAACTCACTGTAATCTATGTTTTACTCAATTATAAACATTTGAAACATTAATTTGAGGTTTATTACATACTTTAAGCATTCCCTCTTTAGAATTCAAAGTCAAGAATCATCATCAACCAAAAGAATAACATTTCAAAAAGAGAATTTGAATTATAGGAGGGAGAAGGTGATAGAAAATCCACTTACTAAGATTCTAGCAAAAGAAGAAGCTTTAAGTTCTCTTTATACTTATTGATTACCTATGACCAAATATCAAAATACTATAAGTATCCTTAGATAAACTAGAATCATTAATACATGTTCATGATCAAGCTTTGCTTTATAAAGAAAATGCATGAATTTACCTTGATTAATGAAAACTCTAGCCAAAACAAACCCTAGATACTGTAATTTTTTTCCTTCTTTAAGCCTTTTTTATAACAGAAATCTTTTGCTTGTTCTTCTCTTCTCATGCATTTTTTAACGTAACTTTTTCTTTTTTTTACTAATTTTCAATTTGGTCCTTACTTCTCTTTCCTCTTATGCTTAAATCCTTCTCTAATTTTCTTTTTTCAATTTGATTTTTATTATACTTTTAAATTTCTTTCAATTATACCCTTCTCTAAACTTGATTTATTGTAATTATACCTTTCATTATCAAATTCACCCAAAATAATACTTAATTATATTAAATTATATAAATCTTAAATTCTATCAACCAAAGTTTTGAAGACACAGATGTGACAATTCTTCCCCTTTAAAAAGAATTTCATCCTCAAATTTTGAATGACATTCCTTTTCTCATGTCATAATAAATTTGGATACTGCTATCTAATATCTTTTTCTCTCTTCCAAGTAGCTTCCTCCTGAGAATGATTCTTCCATACCACCTTGGCTAATGGAATAACTTTATTCCTTAACACCTTCTGATCCCTAGTTAAAATAGCCATTGGCATTTCTTTATAGCTCAAATTTTCTTTCAATTCCACTGACTACTCTTACAAAATATACGTGGGATCATTTTGATATCTTCTCAACATCACATGAAATACATCATGCACTCTCACTAATTTTGGCGGTAAGGCTTATTGAAAAGTTACTGGTCCAATATGCTCAACCACTTCGTATGACCTAATGTATTTTGGACTTAATTTCCCTTGTATGCCAAACCTTATTATGCTTTTCCATGGAGATATCCTTAAGAATACCTTATCACCCATATTAAACTCAATATCAGCTCACTTAAGATTAGCATAACTTCATTGTCTATCCTGGTCCACTTTGAGATATGCCTGTACTATATGAATATTATCTATAGTTAACTGAATCAATTCATGACCCAACAACTTTCTCTTTCCATCTTCTTCCTAATAAATTAGTGTTCGACACTTCCTACAATATAGAGCCTCAAATGGTGCCATATCTAAACTACTTTGGTAACTGTTATTATAAGCAAATTCTATTCAAGGTACTTGTTTATTCTAGTTTCCACTAAAATTCAAGGCACTGGCTCTCAACTTATCTTCTAATACTTGTATTATTCTTTTAGATTGTCCATTAGTTTTTAGATGAAAAGTAGTACTAAACCTTAATCTAGTACCTAAAGCTTCTTATAAACTTGGCCAGAATCGCGAGGTAAACCTTTGTTAGTATAGATGTGCCCTAGGGCCATTATTGTATATAGACATTGTACATTTAACCCTATGATAATAAAATATTTATTTAAATTAAGTGTTAAGTTTATTTGAATATTCACCTTTAGTATTATATTGAATGAGTTTATTATCAAAAGTTGATAATATGAGTGATAAACTCATCTGGTACATATGCTATAAATGTTCATAGTAATTGGATTAATAGAAGGGTAGTATTAATCCCTAGACTATCACCTATATCTATTTTCCTCGACCGATATATGATATCGATAGTAGGAGGTTGTGAGTCTCATACTATTTGATATGAGATATCAGAATAGCCATGTGGATACTCATGTGATGAGTGGATCGAACTGTGATGTAAGATTTGTGATTGCATGGATATTCACTTATATCAACAATCATAATCTTGGACATAATGATGCATATGGTACTTTGACTTGAGGCGACACGGTCATCCACATATGGTTGGTTAGAATTTATTACTGCTTACATACTTGTGCTAGCCACGTATGGGTATATGGTGTGTGGTGGCTCTAGTTGGTTATATGTAGGGATGAGTGATCGACCAAGATGGAATTCATTACCTGAAGTGAACCGGGATAAGATCTTATGCTATCTAAGTTATTCTTGATGAATAAGTACCTGGCCAGGTCAAACTCAACTTACCCGAAAAGAGTTTCGGTGCTAGAAAAGAGTTTCTAGTAGTAGTCATGTTTTATCAAGAATTAAACTTAAGATGAGGTCACATGATTGAGGCAATTAGAGTTTGACTAAACCGTGACTCTAGCCAATATCGAGATCTTATAATGAAGGGACATTTAGTGCATGGTAATTGTGTTCTATGGTTCTTGTGGATCTACATAAAACATTCATTTCTTTTTGGGTAGTCATGATATCTATGTTAGGGGTCACTCACGACTTATGGGAACTAAATGTGATTAATTGGGATTTTCACATTTAGTATGGATAAGTGTTTCCATGATGTTAAGTGTTAACATCATTTTCCATTGCCATTTAGAATTGAACCTAGTAAGTCACACACACAAGGGTTGCACTTGTGAAGACTAATATTAATTTGATTATTGATTAAAGAGTTTAATTAAATAATTAAATTAATTGAATTGGATTTGCACGTATGCGGGGATCTGGCATATCCCGAAATCTAAATTCAAAGATTAGGACTTAATTGTAACTAAATAAATATTAATTTGGACTTGATTTAATATGTGATATTAAGTTCAAGGACTAGATTAATATTTGCCGCCTAATGCATTTCTACATGGGCCATGAGATGGACCTTGTATATTAATAAAGATGGACTTGATATGGACTTATGCATGGGCTTTATTTAAAGAGTTTGAATTAGCCCATAAGAAAGGCCGGGTGTCACCGCAAATGTTGTGAATGAACCCTCCCTTCAGCTGGTATCAGAGCCATCTATCACATGATGTACATGCTAAAAATAGTGATAATTGTAAGTGTTGTGATTATATATGTTAATATTTGCAAGTGTTGTGAATATGGATAATGTTTATTACAAAAGTTGTGATTAAGCATATGAATGTTGCAAGTATTGTGACCATTTGATTCATTTGTAAGTTGTTTCGCATGTTTAAAATATGTTTATTACAAGTGTTGTGATTAAACATAATGTTGGTTGCAAGTGTTGCATCAATGAGCATTGAATGGTATAGTGTGTGAAGAGGACACATGGCCATGTACATGCCCATGTACATGGTCGTGTAGCATTATGCCGATTTTACATAAGTGAGACACAGCTGTGTATATGGAGACATGGCCGTGTCCAAGGCTATTCCAGAAGCCAGAACACATACATGGCCATGTACAAACCCACATGGGCATGTACAAGGCAGTCCCATCAATGTGATTGATGTTCGGAGGTGTCCTTTAGTGCAAAATACTTACATGATACATCTTGGACAATATTATACATATGTATGCTTGACTTGCTGCATTAAATAACATGCAATAGTTGTAATTTTATTGAATGTATGTTTGTCATTCATGCAAGGATTAATCATGGACTTAGTTTACATCTTTGGATTGTAATAATAATTAAATTTATTATTATGGTTATGTAATTAAGTGTTAGTTGCATAGAATAAGATGTAAATTATTTGCCTTGGTATGCCAAGGATTGAATGTAATATTGAAAAGTTCAAATGAAGGCCCATTCAACCTTAGAGGCTTGGAGGCAAGGCCATAATGATGGTGACTAAGGATGCTCATGGAATGAAGGCTTTTCTTGGGCTAGGCCCACTTGTAAATATTCTAAGTGTTAGAATAGGATTAGGAAAGGCCTATGATCACTCTTTATTTGTACATCCACTATACATGTTCAATGTATGTATGAGATATGTATGTTGATGCATGCTATATATGTATGTGATATGTATATAGATGGATGTATGTTACCTTGCAATGTTTGTATGAGATATGTATGTTGTAAAATGGCTAATGGCTAATGTGCAAAGTGAGACCTTAATTTAAATTGAACCAAAAATCTTCCAACTAAATTTAGGTCTAGGCTTTCCATTGGAGCAATAACTTGCATGGTTTTGGGCTTATGTACATTGGTTATGGATACATAGGATTGTATATAAGGCCCAAGAGATTTATGTAGTGTTGTTGTTGATGGAAAAGGTTATGCAACAGAGATGCAGTGGAAGCATGTGCCTAACATGGGTAAAATTTCAAAAATTTGATTGTATAACTCTTCATCACATGAAGAATTCCATTCCCAAGCAACCAATTTACAATTAACATATAGCTAAAAACACATCAAGCATACAAACACAACCACATCGAAGTTTTAAGTTTAAATAAACTTACAAACTCCAAGTGTTTAAAGAAGACCACAGTAGATTCTCTAAGCCTTGTGTAGAAGATTCAACTCTTGAATCACATGCTCTAGCCACCCAAGTGTATGGCCTCTAGCTTGAAACACCAAGCTCCACCAAATCACCTTTCTTGCCTAGATCAAATTAGATGTAAGTCCCTCTCTAGTGACCCTCACAAAAGGCTTGCTTAATTCAATCTCCTTGCAAGAACAATAAGGGTTTATGTGTGTTTGATTTTCTTTTCTTATTTTTGGTTGGTTACTCATGTTTTTTTCTAACAAAAACCTTCCACCATTTTTGTTCAACACTTGAACAAAAACCCAAGAGGAAGAAGAGTTGCTAGCTACCACCAAAAAACACTTAGGACAAAATAAGTGTAGAGATTGCCACATCATCATGACATCACCATGACGTCATCATGACATCATCCATGACATTATGCATGACATCATCCATGACATCATTGGGCCCACCATATGACATCACCATGACATCATCGGTCCCATATGACATCATTGATGACATCATCATGACACTTGTCACCTAGTACCAATATACATTAGACAAGTGTGCATACAAGTGTCCAAAGATGAAGTAGACAACACATCCAATGTATTTGTACACATACATCTTTTATACTTGTATATACATGCAACCAAATCTCTACATCAATTAAATGGACTTGGGCTTACCATTGGGCCAACACTTAGTCCGAAACCCAATCCATTAAATTAATGGACCTAGATAATGTTGATGGGCTATCTCAACACATC
>CATIWO010125832.1:0-14742 GCA_949673435.1 Macaranga tanarius | reverse complement strand
CTGTGCGAATTGCCCACAGAGCATCATCCAACTTGGACGCCCAATCCTTCCTAGAAGAACCCACTATCTTCTCAAAAATTTTCTTCATCTCCCTATTTGTAACCTCCACTTGACTACTGGTTTGGGAGTTATATGGGGTAGCAACTTGATGGTAAACTCCATAACTCTTCAATAGAGCTTCAAATTACTTATTACAAAAGTGCGAGCCTCCATCACTAATCATAGCTCGAGGTACTCCAAACCTGCTGAACAACTTCTTCAAAAATTTTATCACCACTTTAGCATCATTAGTAGGTGAAGGAATGGCTTCCACCCACTTAGACACATAGTCTACCCTAACTAAGATGTACTGATTCCCAAAAGATGATGGAAAAGGACCCATGAAATCCAACCCCCAAACATCAAAAAGCTCTACCTCCTGAATTGATACAAGTAGCATTTCATTCCTCTTAGAGATATTCCCCTGCCTCTGACACCTATCACATTGTCGCACATACTCTCTAGCATCCTTGAACAAAAAGAGCCAATAGAATCCACTCTCTAACACCCTTGTAACTATTTTTGTCACCCCAAAATGACCACCATATGTAGAAGTATGGTAGTAAGATAAGACTTCCAGCATTTCTCCTTTAGGAACACACCTTCTAATCAACCCATCCCCACAGATTTTGTAAAGAAATAGATCCTCCCATAAGTAATACTTAACTTCATACAGGAATCATTTTTTTTGTTAATAAGATAACTCTTGGGGTAGTACTCCACATGCTAAAAAGTTAGCAATGTCTGCAAACCATGGAGCACTAAAGTGTTGGACTACTAGCAATAAAGCATCTGGAAACTCATCATTGATATCCTCTTCTTGCCTTGGTTGTTCACAACCCTCTAGCCTGGATAAATGGTCAACTACAACATTATTAACACCTTTCTTGTCCCTGATCTCTAAATCAAACTCTTGCAAGAGTAACACCCAACGAATGAGATGCAGTTTTACATCTTTCTTGGCCAAGAGGTATTTTATTGCTGAATGATCAGTGAAGATGATAACCTTGGAGCCAAGCAAGTAAGATCTAAACTTGTCAACAACGAAGATCACTGCCAGCATCTCTTTCTCAGTTGTGGTGTAGTTCAATTGAGCTTCTACTAGAGTTCTACTTGTATAGTATATAACACAAAGCTTGGTGTTCTTCCTCTCACCAAGCACAACTCCCATGGCATAGTCACTCGAATCGCACATGATCTCAAAAGGAAGCTCCCAATCAGGAGGTGAAATAATTAGAGCTGAAACCAAAGCCTCCTTTAACCTGTTAAAAGCATTTAAGCAATCATCATTAAAAATAAAAGGAGCATCTTTAACTAACAATTGGGTCAGAGGCTTAGTGATTAAAGAAAAAATTTTGATGAAACGCCTATAAAAACCAGCATGTCCCAAAAATCCTCGGACTCCTTCGACTGTTATTGGAGGTGGTAATATCTCGATAATCTCCATTTTAGCTCGATCTACCTCGATCCCTGTACTTGAAATTTTATGGCCAAGGACTATCCTTTCCTCTACTATAAAATGACACTTTTCCCAGTTAAAAACGAGATTAGCCTCCTCACATCTTTACAGGACTCTATCAAGGTTAGATAAACATAATTCAAAAGAATCACCAAACACAGAGAAGTCATCCATAAATACCTCCATGATGTTCTCAATGAGATCAGAAAAAATTACTGTCATACACCTTTGAAATGTGGCTGGTGCATTGCATAATCCGAAAGGCATACACCCGTAGGCAAAAGTTCCATATGGGCAAGCGAATGTTGTCTTCTCCTGGTCCTTTGGAAAAATAAAAATCTGGTTGTATTCCAAATAGCCATCCAGAAAATAGTAGTATTTATGCCCTGCGATTCTCTCTAACATTTGATCAATAAATGGGAGAGGAAAATGGTCCTTCCTTGTGGCTGAGTTTAGTTTCCGGTAGTCGATACATACTCTTCACCCATCAGCCATCCTCTTGGAAATAAGCTCACCTGCTTCATTTTCTATAACGGTCATTCCACTTTTCTTTGGAATGCACTGAACTGGGCTCACCCACTCACTATCAGAACTTGGGTAAATAATGCCTACATCCAATAACTTGATAACCTCTTTCTTGACCACCTCTTTCATATTTGGATTCAATCACCTTTGTCTCTCTATAACAGCCCTACAACCTTCTTCCATGTGAATTCAGTGCATCACAATAGAATGACTGGTCCCTTTTATATCTGAAAGCTGCCATCCCATAGATTTTACCCTATTTCTCACAATTTCACACACCTTTTTCTCTTGGTTAATAGAAAGTTTGTTAGAAATGATGATGGGTTAAGTGTTTCCCTCCCCCATAAAGGTGTATCTTAAATGAGTAGGCAATATTTTAAGCTCAAGTTTGGGTGGCTGAACAACAGATGGAGGAGTAGGGTTATCACTTCACACTAGAATCTCGGGTTTAACAAAAGTGGCTTCTTGTGAGGATTCACTATTTACTTCACACTCTAAATTTTTTTCTAGAACTTCCTCACTCAAATGCACTTCCCCCATACACTCGTCTACAACCTCCATTCTCATGCAAGATTCCTCATCTAACGGGTGCTTCATCAATCGAGGCATCATAAACTCTACACTCTCATCTCTTACTCTTAAGGTAATTTTCCCTTCATGAACATCTATAATGGCTTTCCCAGTATTTAGAAAGGGTCTCCCAAGAATTAGAGGACACTTGCTATCTTCTTCAAAATCCAAAACTACAAAATCCACAGGAAAAATAAATTTATCCACTTTGACCAAAACATCTTCAATAATTTTATGTGGTTTCTTTGTAGAGTGATCCGCAAGTTACAAAGTCATGTTAGTAGGAGTCAACTCACCAAGTTGCAATTTTCTAAAAAGAGAAAAAGGCATAAGATTAATACTTGCGCCTAAATCACATAAACACTTAGGAAATTCTTGAGTACTAACTAGACCATGAAGAGTAAAACTCCCTGGATCTTTTAATTTGGTGGGTATCTTTTGGGTGATGATGGAGCTACTGGTTACTGTTAACTCGACTATCTGATTGTCATCCCATCGCCTCTTGTTAGTGATGATATCCTTAAGATACTTGGCGTATGTTGGCAATTCTGAAAGAGCTTCCGCAAAAGGAATGTTAAGGTCAAGTTTCTTAAAGGTATTCAAAAATTTAGCAAACCTCTCACGATCATTGGATTTCTTTAATCTTTACGGAAAAGGCATCCTTGTCTCATATTTATGTGTGTTGAGCTCTGGCATTTGCTCTTTTCAAACCACATTATTTATTGGTTTCTCCTTGCTTCTCTTAACGTCATCATCAACATTCTGAGATTTTTATTCTTGAGTCTCCATAACTTCCTTATCTTTTACATCACCTGAGTGTATTTCCTTGCCACTTCTCAATGAAATTGCTTTCAGCTGCTCCCTTGGATTTGGTTCGGTGTTACTTGGAAGATTCCCTTAATTTCTTTGTACCAATGCATTTACAAGATGACCCATCTGCACCTCAATATTATGAATGGATGAAGAATCGTTCTTGGCAATTTGATTAAACTTAGCTTCCATCCTCTTTCGGTTCTCATCCTGCTGGCCTATTTTCATTGTGACAGCATCAAAAAATTTATCCAGCTTGCTCTCTATCGAAGCCAACCTGTCTTGCTGAGGTGGATGTGAAACTTGCTAATTTTGCTAAAAACCTGGAGTTGCTTGTCTTGGCATGTTATTCTGAAAACCTTGGGTGCCCATGTTGTTTTTATTGCTCCAAGAAAAATTCAGGTTATTTCTCTAGCCCGGATTATAAGTGTTGGAGTATGGGTTATTGCCTTGTCTCCCTTGAAATTGATTCCCAACATAATTGATTTGCTCAAAAGTTGCCTCTCCATACCCAACATTATTGTTACATCCATATTCACCTGTTGAATGTCCCACTATATTGCAACTATCATAAGACAGCTGAGAACTTGATGCAACTGACAAATTTCTAGTATTGAGATCCCCCAACTATTTGGAAAGTGCTGCAATCTGGGCTTGAAATAAAGTTATTATATCTACCCTAATTTTGCTTCCTTGCCTTGGTGGATTTTGATGCTCTGATGACCAAAGACAAATGTTATTTGCCATCTCTTCTAAGAGTTCAAATGCAGCCTCAACTGTCTTTTGCATCAAAGAACCTCCAGCTGCTGCATTTATGGTGTCTCTTATGGATCGGGTAACACCATTATAAAAAGTTCTGATCAGCACATCTTTTGGCAACCCATGATGAGGACAGCTGCTTTGAAGTTCTTTGAATCGTTCCCAAGCTTCATACATCGACTCATTTTCATACTGCTAGAAGATAGTGATGTCCTTCATAATTCTGACGGCCTTGGCTGGTGGAAAATATTTAGCTAAGAATGCTCTTGCCAAAGATCCCAAGTTGTGATGGAAGCAGGGGGTTGAGAGTTTAACCATGCTTTAGATTTGTCCTTCAAAGTGAATGGGAAGAGCCTCAATTGAATTGCATTATTTGACACCCCGTTGTACTTGAATGTATCACAAATTTCCAAGAAATTTGCAATATGAACATTAGGATCTTCATTCGGCAACCCATAGAACTGCACACCGGTCTGGATCATTTGAATTAATGCTGGTTTAATTTCAAAGTTATTAGCATTAATTGTTGGCCTTGCAATGCTCTGCATTGTACCATCCAAACCCGATATAGCGAAATCAAGTAGACTTCTTTATTCTTCTCTTGGTTGTTCTGCCATGGTATTTTGTTCTTCTAGAAATTGCCTTATGTTCTCCCTTTCAAACCTTGTGAGTTCTGGAATAAAAGTGAGAGGGTATGTTCTAGTTCTTCGGGTGTTATGCATACACTACAACAAGATCCTTCAATAATTAAAAAAAAACAAAAATTGAATACAAAAAATTCAAAGCAAAAAACTTAAATCAAGAAAAATAAAACTAATTGTGTTGTTAAATAAATTTTAATCCCTGGCAACGGCGCCAAAAACTTGATCGGCTCTTGTAAGTATACGGGTTCGATAAGTAATATAGAGTAAGAAAGTATCATTCCCACGAGGATTAAAATATTTATCCAACTATTAATTCCAATTTCTAACTTGTTTAAGGATTAACAATGATTGATTTATACTGTTGGACAATTAATTAAAAACTATTGGCTACAAGAATTCATTTAAAGAAAATTAAGATAAACAATGG
Organism: Macaranga tanarius; assembly: GCA_949673435.1. Lineage (NCBI taxonomy): Eukaryota > Viridiplantae > Streptophyta > Magnoliopsida > Malpighiales > Euphorbiaceae > Macaranga > Macaranga tanarius. The sequence goes on along the minus strand of CATIWO010125832.1, from coordinate 9,509 downwards.
TAATGAGGATGGTTGGGAATTTGTTTCACTTAGTCTTCTTAACATTTGAACAACATATAACTAGATACAATTGCAAATCCTGGGTTTCCTATAATGTGATTAGTCTCTCTCGAGTAAAAATCAACTAATTAATCTCTACCAATTAAATGGATTTTAATTAACTCTTATTATATTAAAACCCAAATTAAATGCAGAGAATAAATTATAAATCATACCCAAATGGAATTGGATTAAATCTGAGCTATCTCTAGTCAACAAATCATCCAACAAATGTTCATAGATCCATTAAAACTAGCATTTCTTAATGTCTAATCTTAATTAATAAATTATTCATGGGTGATCAAATCATAAATAATAATTAAGTACAATGAACATTTTATGCAAAATATATAAAGATATATATTAACTCAATATGTTACATACAACCAAGATCCACAAATTCCCAACTAAGTATAAATTAGTTAGACATAATGTCACAAACAATGTATTTAAACAAGAAATACATTAAGAATTTGAAGAATTTAAAGAAATAAAGAATGAAAAAGAGATATGAAAGCTCAAGTGGTCCAAATTTTTTGTTGATCTCCCTTCTTTTTCTTTTTTTCCTTAGTCTCCTTGTTCTTCTCTTTTTTTCTTTTCTGTTCCAGCCTAGCTCTCTTCCCCTTGGCGCCAATCTCCCCTTTTCTTCTTCTTGTTTCCCGCTCAAAATTCCCAATAATTCACCAAGTTGACAAAATTGACACAAGAGTTGACAAAATTGACACCACATGGGCGTGTATAGCTCTACACAGGCGTGTATCCATGCTGCAAAAACTTGACTTTAACGTACCCTAACCACATGGCCATGATTGACTTTGGTTCAATGTTCACATTGCAGAACATGGGCTGACACACGGGTGTGTCCCGAGCCCGTATTCTAGGTTCTTTTGAGATATGGCCGTGTCTTTCCTTGATCTTCTTTCCAGTAGCGAACACGGCCATAGACATGGCCGTGTTCTTGTACATGGGTGTGTGGTAGTTTTACATGGTGGTGTCTCACTTGGGGTTGCTAAATTCACTTCAAGTCCTTGCCATTTTTCACTTTTAGGTCCCTTTTTCCTTAGTTTGTCTTTTATACCCTAAAATGCAACAAACACATAAATTGAACTAATATACATATAAAAATAACACCATTAAACATAAATTGAATACAAAAACACACTTAAAACATATATTAAATGGACATAATAAATTATTTAATGAAAGATTAGTCCCACTAATTTTCATATCTTTGGCCTCACATCAAATGCAAGATAATTTTGAAAAAGATGAGATCTAAATTTATAATTGATTGATATTGTTTTAAATTTTTTCAAGTCCTTGTGCATCTAGTTTTTACAAATGTTTTGTTTTCTCTAATGTATAATGACCACATGATAATTAATTAGGTACCCACCAGTCATTATCTTGACCAGATACAGGATTTTCACTGGCTCTAGCTGTTGAAAAGGAAATGCAGAGGGAGAACAGCAAGTCCATTAAACTTGGTTGGGAAATGTTCATGTGTCTGATCAGCTTTACATTATCTGAATCAGTTTTGCTATATTTCTTTCTTTTTTTTTTTTTTTTTTTTTTTTTTTTTTTTTTTCTAGAGGCAATAGATTGATACAGCTGAGGGTAATGGAGGCAGAATTTCTGTAGCTAGAACCAGAAGAAGTCAGCTTCATATCTATAATTTCTTTATTCCAATATTTTCACGAATTTCACTTTTTTGTGTTTTTGTTTTCTTAATCATCAGGATGGTTAGGAGTTTTTAGTACAGGAATGGTGTATGGAGGATCAGCCTATTGGCTGAGGGTAGTACTATCCTGGTGATTTTTTTTTCTCTTACTTTCTTCTCTCAGTAATAAAAAAAAATTCAATTTCTGGTAAGTGTATTATTACAACTCCATTTTGATGTTAAACATCCATTTGTGAGGTTTAGCATATTTCTATCATTAGTCTATGTTGGTCTAAAAAATATCTTAATAAAATGAAAAATTGGCATTTTGAATCTCGTAATGTGAATTATTGATTCCACAGATGAAGATATTTTTTTCTTAAGGAATGGCAATAATCTTAAATTGATATTAGCTAATAACTTGAATTTGTACATAAATTTGGTAAAAGTTTAAGGAATTTATTTTTACTAAACATACACTTATATTTCAATTTACATATTAAAAATTATCAAAATTAAATTCAATATTGCATATTTAAAACAAGTTAATAAATTTTACAAATAAATCCTCTAAATTTTGTTAAATGTTTAATTTAGTCCGAATTATTATTATAATGATAATTTTTTAAAACATTTAGTCCAAATTTATTTTATTTATTTTTATTTCACCTAAAAATAATATATTTCTTATACAAATAAAATAAATGTAATAAAAATGTTATTTAATAAACTGAAAATAAACATAATACAATATTCATAATATCATTTAATTTAAATCATTGAATAGATTTTATCATCATATCAACCATTCAATTAAATTAATAATATTTTTTATTATTAATTATTTAATTGATGTTTGATTTATATATATAATTTATTTATTAAATACTTTATAAATAATAAATTTATCTTATAATTATATATATATATATATGTATGTATAACTTGGCAGTTGGATCCAATATTGCATTTCATAATTTTAAAGTATGAATAACTAAAACGTTTCGAGGAAATTTTTCTTTGACCTATGAGTGCTAATAAACTACTATAACAAGTGCAACTTTGCCATAATTTAGGATTTGGTGGCATATCACATTTATTACCTGTACCCATCAAAATTCAATTTTTTAATTAAAAAACTTATTATTATAATTGTGGCTTTGTTTTGTTGAAATAAATTTGCATTCTTATTCATTTTAATTTTAATTTTAATGGAGAGATCTTTTCCGTCCATAATAAAAATGAAATTAAAAATAAAAGTTTCAAATAGTTTATTTTTGGAAGCCTCTAGGGTATATTTATTTTTTTTATTTCCATCCCATGTGATTTATTTGGACTAGAATCATCTGCTTAGCATGGATAATAGTAATTGAGAAACCGAAAAATTAAGCAAATTGAGAATTTTATTTATTATTTTATGAACTTTTAGTGTGCTGGTGTCTATGTTACTATCTATTTGTTTTTAGGGTGCACCTCATTTGAACAAACATACACAGATATATACATATACACACACATCTAGACGTATCCAAGAGGAAGACACTTGCATTTCTATATTTTACGTAACATGTTATTAACTAAAATGTGTAACTAGAAGTTTCAAATATACTAAGATTTATGCTAAATTTTTATAAATCATATTAATTATAATTTATATCTAATTTTATTTTAAAAATTAGAGTATATTTTAAAAATTATTTTAATATCTTCATAAAATAAAGGGAAAATTAAATAAAAAAACTTCAACCTTTTATAGCCCTTTCAAATTAAACCCTAACTAATTTTTTATTACAAAAGTAACCACCAACTATAAAACTCTTGCAAATAATACCATTCGTCAGTTTTAGTTAACGGACAATCACTTTTTGGTCTACCTCAGTTGAGTGAAGCCCACAATTGCTTATTGGATTGATGATTAGATAATCCACTAATTTTTTTCAATTATTTTAAAATAAAATTTTAAACTGTTAGACTGTCCAAATAATTTTGTGCTGACTGAAAAATCACAAAACACTAAACCCTGAAAATTCATAGGCTGTCCAAACATTAAAAAAAAATATTACTTCAAAGCAATAAGCAATTGTGGGGTTTCACTCAACTGAGGCAGACTAAAAAGTGACTGTCACATCAACTTTCTGTTAACTAAAGCAAACATATGGTATTATTTATAAAATTTTTATAGTTGGTGGTTACTTTTGTAAGAAAAAATTAGTTATGCTTTAATTTGAAAAGGCTATAAAAGGTCGGAATTTTTTATATAATTACCCCTAAAATAAATTTAACATTTGTTAAATTTTTCTCTCTTTTTCTTAAATTCTTTAAGTGACAAAGACTTTGGAAAAAAATAGGAAAACTTTTAGTAAAGCTACGGCTCAGTACCTAGAGATAGGGGTGGCCACGGGCCGGTTTTGGCCTGAAACCAAATTAAAACCGGACCGGTTAAAATTGACCGATTAAACCCGGAATCGGGATGAACATGTCCCAAATCAAGGGAGGGACCGGTTCAGGGCCGGTTTCACTCCTTCTGGAACTGTGAACCGGTAGTTCCAGTCACAGTTCCAAACCAGACTGTTCTGGTTCAGTTTATAAAAAAAATTATGTCAAAAAATCAAAAGATGCAAGTCACAACTTTTTATAAAATTTCATATAATTTTTTCTTACTCGTGGTATATTTTAATTTCTAAAATACCACAACTTTTTTACAGTGCGTAAAAAAATTGATCCGATAGAACCGGAACCGTAAACCAGAACTGACCGATTTTGAACTGAAAAAAAACTAGAATTAGGCCAGTTCTAGTTCAGTTCCACCTTAAATAGAACTGTAGTTCGGAACCGCCCGGTCCATGAACCGTGGCCACCCCTACCTAGAGATACCTTCCCGACAAACAAAATAAGTATACAATTTTTTTATTTCCTTGATAGCTCGATTCAATACATTTCACATGAATAATTAAAAACATCATGATGGAAACTAATTTGTGATAATATTTGTTTGACCTATGGAAGCTAATCAACTGCTAAAATTGTGATAATATATTATAAACTGTACAACTTAGGGACATGTGCAACGTTTGCATAACTTAAGGTTTGGTGACATATCATATTTATTACTTGTACCTATTTGATATTAATTAAAATAGATGTGGAATGAACCAATGGGAATGGATGGAAAACAGAAGTTGCAATAAACTAATATACACTATAGACTTACAACCCATAAATGTAATATCCTGCCCTAAAAATTAATTGGGAAATAGATAGATTTATGGATTTGATAGCATTAAAAATAAGTTTTGAAGGTTATTTTGTGTCTAGGAAAAGTTATAGGGGTCAAAATAGCTTTTTAATTTTTTTAAAAAAAGGAAAGGAGCACTGTAGCTCTTCTCATTCCCCATATGTTTTCTTCTTTTTAAATCACCATTTTTTTTCTCACTATTCCTTTTTTCTTCTTTAGTTCTTTTTCTTCTTTTTTTTTTTCCTTCCTTTTGCTTTAATTTTTAATCTTCAAATAACAAACAACAAATTCAGAGTTTCATTAGCAAATTCAAGATTTGGTATATAAGAATTTTGGCAAGTTTATATCTATAAATCTTCAAGCTTTGAACCATTTAAAGTTGATGTTTTGATTGAATTTTGTGTTTTATTGTATTGGTATATCAAAAATGGACCCCTGTGACGTTAAGAGTGGTGTTTGGAATTGAATTGGATTGATTTTTAGTATTTTTGGCCAAAACCAAAGTTATTTCTGCGTTTTTGGGTCGATCAGGCGACGCCTCAGTACTGAGAAGGCACCTCAGTGCTGCTAAGGCGGCACCTTAGCACTGAGGAGGCGCCTCAGTGCACTCAGGCGGTGCCTCAGTGCCTACTGGGGAGGCACCTCAGTGGGTCTTTCCAGCCCCGGAACCCTAACCGAAGCTATTTCGGACCATTTTTCAAGTCCTATACTATATCTTTTAGTTGTAGATTGATTAGATTGAGTAGAATTTGGATAAAAAACTCATAAATCTTATGTTTTGATTCTTAAATGTTAGGATCAGAATCGGTAGTAGTGGTAGAGCCTAGATCAGGTCCAGCTAGCTAGTTTTGGCTCAGCAAGCTCAGGTGAGTGGTTAAACCTATAACTTTATATTTTTGAAAAATATATGTATAATAATGTTGAAGGATATAAATTTTTTTCCAACTGATGTTTCCTTACAAATAGTTTTCTATCAAATATTAAGTTCTTACTATAGTTTTATACATTACTTAGTTTATGTACAAAAATTGGGAACATATAGCAATATATATATATATTTGGTACTAATATAGTTGAAGCAATTTAAAGCAAGAATGTGTTTGTAATGTTATTTTATGAAATGATTATTCTTAGCAGTATATTGATACTAGCATCAGCTTTAATTCAACTATTATGTTTTATTAGCAGCTTGATAAATGTAAATATTTTGATTTATAAATAAGTCTATATACTCGTAATACATATCCTTTAGATTACACCATGATGACTAGTGTCTTATCTCAGTAGCATATATATATATATATATATATATATATATATATATATATATGTATATATTTAACTTAGCAATATTACTTAGCAACTGTCTTGGGATAGCGCTTGGTTGTACATATAGCCTTGGGGGCATACAATCGAGTGGTTAGCCCTTGGGAGGTAGCTCTGCGCATTCGTATGACCAACATTATTTATACACTTGGACTGCCAATGTCATCATTGAGCCCAATGTGTCAGCAATTTAGCATAATCTTTTAGTTACACATTTAATGATTGTATGGATTTAAAATCATGATGAATGTTCTCTCAGTTTATAGTAATTGTCCAGCTACATTTATGTAGTATTTTAATTATCAGCAAGTTAGCTTATTATTAAATCAGAAGCATTATTTCAACAGTTTATTAATATTTATCAAAATAGTTTTTATACATATTTAAGTTATAACAGAAATTAGCTAATGATTCCACTTTATTTTACTATTACCGCTCACTGAGTATTTTTGTACTCATCCTTTTTATTTAAAACTTTTTAGATCCTTTGGAGTAGCTGTACTAGACTGTAGAACCTAGCCTTGTCTATCTCATTCCGAGGTCTAATGGAGGTTGTGCCAATCATCTAGTGATTTGTTATTTTAATTATGTTTAAGAATACTCTATGATATATTTGGTTAACTCGTATTCACAAAGTTAATGATGTTTATAGGAAACTTTCACAAGTATTAATATATTAGCATTTCCAATTATATTATTCTAATTCCAGCATTAACATAATAGCTAGCAAGCTAGTCATGCCTACTTCATAGCTAGCGGAGTGGGTGTGACAACTTAATTGGTATTAGAGCTTAGGTTTAGTAGTTTGTATAGTGTATATCTTTGGAATATAATTGCTAAGTCTAAGACCTTATTGTTTTTATGTTTTTATAGAATAACGCTGCCAAGACTTAGATGTGGTAGAGGCCGTGGTAATCGTAGCCGCATCGCTAGACTCACTGATATTGGCCAACCTCATAGGAATCCTTCTAATCATCCTGAAAGAGCTGATGATATGTCTATTAGTGGAGGGGAATATATGGATTCCACCTCTGGTAGTGTATCAGAAGCGTATCCAACTGCTCCACTACTATAACCTATTCCTATACCTCCAGCTCATCCACCACCAGTTCCACCTATTCCTTAACCAGAGTAAACCGTACCTCATTTTTAGGCTGACGCCGATATGAGAGCTTTGATGACTCAGGCTTTTTTAGTGGCTATGGCTGCTCATAAATAGTACCGTGATCCCTGGATGATAGTTGATTGTGCACGCATATTAGGTGCATATGATTTTACGGGGTCTATAGATGGTGGACTAGCTGATGAGTGGTTGAAGAAGTTAGAACAAACTTTCCTTATCTTAGGATTAATAGAGGTGGAGAAGGTGCAAAATGTCCATGGATTTATGAAGGGTTTAGCGAATGATTGGTTATTTAGAGTTCATCATTTATATGGTGAAGAGCTAATATAGAATGTATTCCTTACGGAATTCTATAAAGAATATTTGACGGGCAACTATAAAAAAAGAAAGCAGGAGGCATTCTTTAGTTTGACTCAAGGTAGTCTGTCAATTAAGGAATATGCGGATTGATTTGAGGATCTATATCACTCTGTGTCTGAAAATCATGCCTTCAAAGGAAATTAAGTGCGATAGGTTTAGGAGTGGATTGAAAGCTTATATGAAAACTGGAATAGCGTGGTACGAAGGGAATAACTTTCAGGAACTAGTTCAGAAGACAATTGTAACATGCTCTACCATACACATACACGTGTCCATAATAATGCACAACCACGTGGCATAAGAAAGTTTCTCATATATATAATAAAATCTTATACACAATTATTTATACTTTTATAACTAAGTATAAATGATGTCATACATAAACCAAAATGACAAAGGAAATTAAGGATGAGATTATCGATACCAGGCTTACTTCTGACCCACATAAGCTCATAAACACCGCACACCTCAAGCTCTATCTATCTACATCTTGAAAAATATATTTGCAAAGGAATGAGCTTACGACTCAATAAGCAATTATTAATATAATCCAACATATAATAATTCTCAAGAACTAATTAACATCAATAAATAATAAAACAAGTAAAGGTAGACTACACGACCGTTGATGTGGGTCAAATTATAATACCCTAGTCTCTATGACTAAGTATAGAGTAAGTAGGGTGTCGAACACTGGGAACTTATAAATTTTATACTAACTGAATAGATAATGAGATGGATAGGTAAAATATTAATAATAACAATTATTGGATTATTCTAATTATTCTAGCTAATTACTAACTGCACTAATTAATCTAATATTCTAAATATCAAGTTAAATATGGTTTATTAGAACTACAAATAGGAATTAATCAAGAATTATAAGATAAACAAATAGCTACATCAAATGATTATAAACATGGTATAAGGCATAAATGCAACTCTCATTGTCATATATACTTAAAGTCCTTCAATACAACTCTTATTGTCAATAAAGGGTAATTCATTTAGACTCCACAAGCATTCTTATGTCATTGTAAAGATAAACATAATTCATATTATTCCCATGCAAGGCTTATACTTTTTATTAAGTAGAAACCCTTATCTCCAAGTGATTTCATTGCCTTTATAGAATCCAATTATATATCCACCAAAATGCACCAACTCTTATTGTGTACATATTTGATTAAAACATCATATATGATGATCAAGCATACACAATACATTCAAACTCATAATTAAATTCAAGCCATTAATATAACATAAAATAAAAATATAATTCATTGATTCATTCTTCCTTACAATTCTAACAAATAATGGCTTAGCCAAGATACATAATAAACACAATTAAAATAACAACAAGAAGGAAAATAAACTACAAAGTACTAAGAGAGAAAGATAGAACTCTGAATGTAGATAGCCTTCTTGAAAATTTCTTAACTTGCTTTGAATGTTCTTCACTTGAATATTTGAATTGCACTAATAGTAACTAAATAAAACTAACACTTTTAATAAGTAATAATAAATACTTTCTGATGTCTCTTATTTAAAATTTCTATTCTATCTTCTATATCCTCTGAAATGCAGCCAACACATATATTTATAGGCCTTAGGAAGAGTTACAAGTGATTAAAATTCGTATAAAATTGGAAAGGCACCATTTGACATGAAAAGTCACCACCCTATGCAGATACAGTAAATTCAAGGGTATTTTCATCTATCAAATTACATTATTTTTAGATAGTGCCTTCAAGAAAGTTGTAGGC
>CATIWO010125825.1:0-16696 GCA_949673435.1 Macaranga tanarius | reverse complement strand
AACTAATGAACATCAGTTTTGACAATGATGAACCTACGTTATTTAAGAAATGAACATACAACAAATGACTAATGAACCTGTGGATTTTAAAAATGCTGAAACAGAAATATAAAAATCTGAGTATTAAATCTGATGAAAGTATACTTGATAACTAATGAACCTTTGAGTTAAAAGTAATGAACGTGTGGTTTATAACCAAACAAACAAATAAAATTAATAGAAGCGAAATTATACTCAGTAATGAAAATGAATGAACCTACAGTCAAATGTCAATGAACCTGTAGGTGAAAGTAAATGAACCTACAGTCAAATATCAATGAACCTGTAGGTGAAGTTCAATTAACATATAATGGACAATGAATAAAGTTGTATACATTTTTTCTTTAATAAAGAATTAATTGTGATGAATGTTGTAGTACATTTTTTTAAATCCTGTAATACATTAATAATATCTATATTAAATTTTTTAAAATTGAATAACTAATGAACATCAGTATTGACAATGATGAACCTATGTTATTTAAGAAATGAACATACAACAAATGACTAATGAACCTGTGAATTTTAAAAATATTGAAACAGAAATATAAAAATCTAGTTATTTTTTTTAAAACCTACGTTATTTAAGAAATAAACATCTCATGCTTGTTGTTATGTTAAGAGAGTTACCACCGTTAATTTAATATTTTAAAAAAATAGGCGGGCTTTTATATTATGTCGCACACACGTGTTATGGATCCCCGGTCCATACTGCAATATGGATAGGGCTCCATGATATAACAATTCTTGTTTGTCATGTTGTGAATGTTGTACAACTTTTGGGCTTTTGGTTTCAAAATATTCATTGTTAATAATGGGTAAAGCTTTTGTAGTTTCTTTTTGTTTGGCTTTTGTCTTGTTTTTGAAAACATGTATCAGTTTATTAATAATATACATATTGCAATTTTTTTTTTGGTTTGCAAATCAGTGAGTGTGTATTAATACTGGTACATCGTGCAGTGTTCTTTGGTTTATGAAAATATGTACATGTATATACATAATTTTAGTGGATTCAGCTTTGGCATGCGTGCATATATATACACAGTAATACATTCGATTTTTGTTCCTTTGGCAAGTATGTATGTATATATATGCAGTTATGTATTTATGGCTTATTGGTTTTGATTTGTTTTCTTGGTAAACGTTAAGGAATATATACATATATATGCATATATGTATATATATTTGTTGTTTGGTAATGGGCTTTGCATTGAGCAATTTTGGTGAAGTGCATTTATATATGCTTTTGGTTGATTAAAAAAAAATTGCAGCACTGCAATTAAAGAATTTTTTTTTTTTTTTGCAATTAAGGTATTTTAGATATAATTTTAAATTTAAGTAAAGGTATGATTTTATATATATTTTTTAAGATAAATTAATTAAGGCAACATCTCACCAAAGTGAGCTCTTTTGTGGATATTAATTTATTTTAAAATATAAACGGTAATGTGCATGTAACTTATGTGAATATTGATCGGCCCAAAGGAAGGTCTGTATTTAACAGAATTATATGTGCATCTATGGTAATAAACATGTGACGATTATTCGGTTTTATATGTAAATAATAAATCGGCCCAAAGGAATATTTATTATTTGATATGTTGCTTATTGTCAGTGTTTGATTACTACACCAAGATATCACTTACAAGTTAATATCGTTGTCCAAACACATAATATTAATAGAGTGCCTGATATCTTGAGATGGGGTTTACCTTTATTTGAATTTATTATTGATTTTGTTTTGGAACTTATGTGAGCTTGTTTTGGTTGTTTGTTGTTCTCTGTTCAGTTATGAATACTCCTGCTAATTTTACTGCCAATATCAATTCAGTTCCTATGGCAAATGGCATTGACTTCAGATCATGGCAAGGGAACTTTTTGATTGTTCTCAGAGTCATGATGATCCTGAATAAGGCCATTCCGGAAATATTCAGGGGCACAATGTCTGAAAAGACAACTATGATTAAACAGTTCCCTAAAGAAATTGAAAAGAGATTTGTCAAGACCGAAAAGGCTAAAATTGATACCTCTTAACAAAACTAATTTCAATGAGGTATACAGGTAAAGGCAATATTAGAGAGTACATCACAGAGATGTCTCATCTTGCTTCTAAGTTGAAAACACTTAAGCTAGACCTCTCTGAGGACTTATCGGTGCATCTAGTTTTGATATCCCTTCCAACACAGTTTAGTCAGTTTAAGGTGAGCTATAATTGTCAGAAAGAGACTTGGTCTCTGAAGGAGCTCATCTCACACTGTGTTCAGAAAGAGAAAAGGTTGAAGCAAGATAAGATAGAATGTACTCACCTAGCCTCTACCACTAAGGATAAGGATAAAGGAACTAAAAGGATAAAGGATAAGGAAGCTGCAAATACAACACCTCAAAAGAAACAACAAAGGAAACCTAAGGATTAAGAAAGAACTAATTGTTTCTTTTCTATAGTTGAAAGGCATAAAAGGAAGCATTGCACTAAGAAAGGCATGCTTTATAATTTAGTGTGTTCTGAGGTTAATTTAAGTTTAGTACCTAGACACACATGGTGGATAGATTCTGGTGCAACAACTAACATCAATGTGTCTATGCAAGGCTGCTTGAGTTGCTGAAAGCCAAATAATGTTGAAAGATACATCTATATAGATGATGGCAATAAGGTTGAAGTTGAGGCAATAGGGAAATTTATATTAGTGTTGAATACTGGAGCTTATTCGGATCTTGATGAAATATTTATTGTACCATCTTTTAGACGAAATTTGATTTCTATTTCTGCTTTAAACAAATCCGGTTATTCTTGTCTATTTAGAAATGGAAAATTCAGTTTGTTTCATGATTCAAATAAGGTTGGTTCTAGTTCTTTATCAGGTTACGATAATCTTTATTCACTCTATACAGATACCTTATTTAATGAATCCTTGCAATTAAGTACACGAGGTGTAACAAGAAAATTAACCAATGAGAATTCAGCTGTATTATGGCATAAGAGATTGGGCTACATCTCCAAGTAAAGAATAGAGAGACTTATGTCAGATGAAATTCTCAACCCCTTAGACTTTACAGATTTTGATATTTGTGTCAATTGTATTAAGGGGAAGCAGACCAATAAAAGGAGATTTGAAGCCAATAGGACTTCGGACGTTTTAGAACTTATACATACGGATATTTATGGGCCATTTCCTACAGCTGCTTGTAATGGTCAACAATATTTTATAACGTTCATAGATGATTTTTCTAGATATGGCTACATATATCTCCTTAAAGAAAAGGCACAGTCACTAGATGTGTTCAAAAATTATAAAGCTGAGGTTGAAAATCAACTCAGTAAAAGGATTAAAAGTGTCAGATCTGACCATAGTGGTGAATACTATGGTAGATATGACAGTTTAGGTGAACAACGTTCAGGACCATTTGCGAAATTCCTAGAGGAATACGGTATCGTCCCACAGGACACTATACCGGGTTCACCCACTATGAATGGTGTTGCTGAAAGATTAAATAAAATGCTTAAAGACATAGTGAGGAGTATAATTTCTCATTCTACCTTACCAGAATCACTCTGGGGAGAAGCACTTAAGACTGCAGTATATATTCTTAACAGGGTTCTAACAAAAGCAACTGCCAAAACCCCTTACGAACTTTGGACTGGTAAAAAACCCAGTTTAAAACACTTATATGTTTGGGGATGTCCAGCTGAGGCAAAGTCTTATAGGCCTAATGAAAAGAAACTGGACTTAAGGATGGTGAGTTGTTATTTTATTAGAAACTCTGAAAGATCCAGGGCGTATAAGTTTTATGATCCCACAAATAAGTTAATTTTTAAGTCGGGAAATGCCCGATTCTTTGAGGATGTTGAGTTTATGGGGGGGGGGGGAGATAGAGTTAGAGACTTTGTCTTTGCAGAGGAATATATTGATATTCCCATGGGTGATATTGGCATTGATCAGGATTCCATTCCTAACTTTGTTCAAGGCACAATAGACCAAGACAATGTTAGAGAAGCTCCCATTCAAGAAATTATTCCAGAGGAACAAACTCTACCACTTCAAGAACCTATGTCATTAAAGAGATCCATTAGAGAAAGAAGAAGTGCAATACCAGATGATTATATTATATTTCCTTAAGAACATGAGGTTGACATTAGAGTGGTAGAAGATGATCTAATTAACCTCCGTCACGCCATTGAAAGTTCTAATTCTCAAAAGTGGATTGATGCCATGAATGAGGAGATAAAGTCCATGAAAGACAATGACATACGGGATATTGTCCCATTGCCAGAAGGTGCGAAACCCATTAGTTGTAAATTGATATTTAAGACCAAGAGGGATTTGAAAGGCAATGTGGAGAGATATAAGGCATGTCTTATTGCAAAGGGCTTTACACAGAAAGAAGGCATTGACTATAAAGAGACTTTCTCTCTGGTTTCTTCAAAAGACTTTTTTAGGATTATAATGGCATTGGTGGCATATTTTGATCTTGAGTTACATCAGATGGATGTAAAGACAACGTTTCTTAATGGCAACATTGATGAAACGATTTATATGGTGCAGCCAGAAAACTTTATGTCTGGAGACCCAAAAAATATGGTTTGCAAACTTAAGAATCCATCTATGGGATCAAGCAAGCATCTCGACAATAGTATTTCAAATTTCATCAGATGATCATCTCGTTTGGTTTTAAGATGAATTTGGTTGATGAATACATATACCATAAGTTCTATGGGAGCAAACATATTTTCCTAGTTTTATATGCCGATGACATTTTGCTTGCCAGCAATGATATAGGCTTATTGCATGAAACTAAGAGCTTTCTAGCTAAGAACTTTGAGATGAAAGATCTTGGTGACGCCTCTTTTATATTAGGCATCCAGATACATCGAGATCGCTCTCGGAGTATTCTTGGATTATCACAAAAGAGCTATATCGAAAAGGTTCTCAAGAGATATAGCATGTAGGATTATAAACCATGTGATACCACTCTGGCTAAGAAAGATAGGTTTAGTCTCAAATAGTGCCCTAAGAATGATTTTGAGGAAAAAAAATGCAAAAAATTCCTTATGCATCTGTAGTAGGAAGTCTAATGTATGCTCAGGTTTGTACGCGTCCAGATATTGCATACATCACTGGAATGTTAGGTAGATATTTAAGCAATCCAGGAGTAGACCATTGGAAAGCAGTCAAATGGGTCATGCGGTACTTACAGAGAATAAAGGACTACATGCTCACATATCAGAGGTCAGATCAGCTTGAGATCATTGGGTATACTGACTCTGATTTTACTGGATGCCAAGATAGTATGAAATCTATATCGAGCTATATCTATCTACGAGCTGGGAGTGCTATTTCCTGGAAGAGTGCTAAACAATCTCTTATAGTCTCTTCAACCATAGCAGCAGAATTTGTAGCGTGTTATGAGGCATCCAATCATGGAATATGGCTGCAAAATTTTTTCACGGGACTGCGCATTGTGGATGGCATTAAAAGGCCACTTAAGTTAGTTTGTGACAATAAGTCAACAGTTTTATATTCCAATAACAACAAGAGCTCGACGAAGTCAAAGTATATAGACATCAAGTTCCTTGTTGTGAAAGAAAGAGTTCAGAGTGGACAGTTGTCTATAGAGCACATCGGTACAAACTCCATGTTTGCGGATCCACTTACTAAGGGAGTGCCACCCAAAGTGTTTCATGAGCATACTGCTCGTATGGGTGTCATGTCATTTAAGGATATACAGTTTTAGTGGGAGTTTGTAATTTAGATGCTCTTTGATGTAGACATTCTTTGATTTTTTCAGTTTATGGATTTCAGTTATTTTAGTTTTTTTCTGCAGAAATAAAGTTTTTGGTTTATTCACACTCTGATTTTGGTATAGTTTGATCTCACTAAGGTTTAAGGTAGACCAGTTGAAAATAGACATGTTAAGATCACATTGCATGAAATTTTCATGCTACACATCCACATCATGATCCATGTTATTCAGTTGTATCAATATACGTGACCATTGATAAGTCGAGTTACGACAAATGTAACAAAGGCTGCTTTAATCCTATGTTGATATAATTGATGGGCCGGATTGGTTATAAATACATTTTAGTAATGACAGACATATGAGCTCATACGGTTAATTTTGCAATACAGGATTATAAGGTTACACATATAGCCCAAGTGGGAGATTGTTGGATCCTTAATCTAACATTAGGCTTATATGTAAATAATTATGTATTGTGGACTGTCATATAGGTTAAGCCCATATAAAAGTGATCAATTGGGTTTAGATAAATTTGAGCTTTGATGTATCTAAAGGGTACGGGCCTTTAATGTGTAGAGACTAATGGGTAATTCTATTTTAATGATGGGTTAAATTAAAAATACCAAAAGATAAAGGATTGTTATCTATATAGATGGTTATGATTCCTAGGTCATAGGTATGAGTTTATTCTGATTATTTCTGTATCCCATCAATAGAGAGAATACAAAGAGAAAACCTAAAGGCATTCTCTGAGAAAACGTACTGACCTAGAAGGCCAGCCGCACAAGGATTAAGGATTGAGGATTGCACTATAGATTCAGGTACGCTTCCGCTAAAGTGTATTAATTTCTTAATTGATTTGATATGAGATTGGGTTCTAGGGTTTTAATTAATTTGGGGATTTTTCCCAACAGATAAAGCTAACCAATAATACAATATGCAGAATTGTGATGAGCACGAGGCGTTCAGAGGAAGATGATGAAGCCCAGAGATGCAGAGATCTGGTGTTAAGGTCAATCGCATTGACCGGAAAGCATGCTATAGCTACCATGCTTGGACCTTTTAAGAGAATAGGCTTTTGGGTGCTTAGAGAAGAAATGGAAGATGTACCTAAAGAGTGTAATGTGTTGTTGGAGCAGATATTAAAGGTGCATGAAGAGAAGAACGAAAGAGATGGTTGTGGGAGAGAGGATAAGGATTTGATGGATACTCTGTTGAGTGTATATAATGATAAAAATGCAGATTTTAAGATCAACAGAACCCAAATGAAGTCTTTCATTATGGTAATTAATATATATATATATATATATATATATATATATGATCTTGTCTGTATTAGCTGTTGGTCAGCTTATGGGCTCACTACGTGTTGGTTTTCCTTCAAATTCTTAAATAAGTAAAATGGGTGCTTATCTAAATCGAATATCTATATGTATGCATCTATAATTTATAATCTATCTATACTATATAAAATATGAATAAAACTAATAAATTTATTAAGAAATTCTCACTAAAATTTTATTAATCATTGTTTAAAATATTTAGAATAATATAATCATTCACTAATTTAAATAAAATGTTATTTTTTAATTTTTTAATCTATAATTTAATTCTAATAAAAAATATGAGATTTAATTCTAATAATAAAAACATATAGTTCAAACCAATGATTATGGTTTAATTCAAACCTATAACTAATCCAAACCAATCCAAATCAAAATATTATAATTTAGGATGTTTAATGATTGGTTATGTTTCGAAATGTTTTTTTTTTTTTTTTTTTGAGCTAGTTATTTGAATGGTTTAATTTTCAATTATCAAAATAAAAATTTAATAAAATCGAACCAAATTAACAATTTTATAATTATTAAAAATTATTCTTATGAAAGTTAAATTCATATAATTAAATCATTTTGGATTTAATGGTAATTTTAATATGGAAGAAGTTATTTTGGACAAATAAATCTTCTACAAATTAACATTAGCAATATTAGTCTCAAAAATCACTTTCGATTTTTGTAAATTTATATCAAATTTTAAGATTTAGCAAAACTAACCTAATTTGATAAATTATTTACAATTTTAGCACAATAGCAATTTGGTCAAAATAATACATACATGACATCTAAGGTGAATAGTTAATCTTTATTTTTGTGAGTTAACATCCACACTATCCAAATGCTAATTATAATAGTTTGTTATACTTCAATTTCAATAATTTTTAAAAATATAAATTAAAAAAATTTATTTTATTTCTAAAAACTATGTTCATCTCCTTCTTTATATCTATAGTTTTAAGCTTTCATATGATTATAGAACTATAATAATAGATATTAGCTAATTCACCTCATATTTCAAATATGTATATATATATATATTAAATTTATGACCAAATCACAATTGTGCTAAAATTACAAATAATATGTCAAATTGGACTAGTTTGCCAAATTTTAAAGTTTGATATAAATATGTAAAAAGGTCGAAAATGTTGTAATTTTTGACACCAATAGGCCTTAACATTATGATTAACAAAGAAATCACCATATTAATTAGCGGATTATGCTATTGAATTTTAATATTTTTGAAATATTTATGTTGTTATTTTGATTTTTAATAACTTTTCAAAAATCAATTGTCATGTTTTTATAATGTTATAATATTATACATACACAATATGAAATTTGCAATATTTTAATAATATTGGTAAGGTTTATTGTTATTAATTAATTAATTTATTATTTTTTTGTCAAATCGAGGAAACTGATTATGTAAAGTAAATCCCAATATCTTAAGTAATTTTCATTTATGGTACCCAAGTTTTTGGTTAGGTCCTATTATAATATCTAACTTTCATTTCGCAACTTAAAACTTCCCATAATTTGATTTTAGTCCCACCATAATCTCCAATCCAATATTCCGAGGGCAACGATGATGACATGTTGTTGATGTGTCATCTTGCATGGAAAAAAAATTCTACTTTTTTAAAAAATAAAGTCACATAGGCTTGGTGAGACACCTGGAGCCACATCATGCCATATGTCCCACTCATTCTTTAATCCCTTAATTTTCTAAAATTAAATTTATTTTATTTTTTCTTTTTCTTTTCTATTGTTTTGTAATTTATTTTATTTTTCCACTATCCAAACATTCACATTAACAAAAAATCAATTTATTAACAACAAAGTATTTTTTCTACTTTCTCATTTAAATTTTAACAAAAAAAATAACTTTCAAAAATTTTAAAAAAATTAACTTTAAATAAAAAAAATTAAAAGAATAAGGTGGGCAACAGTGCACATAAGAAAAAAAATGAATGAAGAAACGAACAAAAGGACGGCATGCCGACAAAATAAAAAATTATAGTTTTTTTCTTAAATGACAATAAAAATAAAAATAAAAAAACACATATCTAAACTAATTAATTGAAAAATAAATCCAATTATAATTCACATAATCATGTAATTATTTTTTAAAATATAATTTTAACCAAAGAATCATGAGATAGAAAAATACAAAAGGAAGAAAATACTTGTTATGAAAGTGGATAGCCCTCAGAAGTGAGGTGATGAACAAAGACCTCCAACGATGCCAAGTTTAATTCCACAGCCCTTTGGTTTGTAGTTTTGATGATTTTTTTTTCTATTAATTTTTTATCGGCCATCTTCCCTTTTTTTTCTCCGCCTCTTTTTTTTAGGGTTTTCTTTTTTCTTTTTCTCTCAAGCCTCCCTTTTTTTTTTTTCTCTCTAGGGCTTCTTTTCTCTCTAGCCTCCTTCCTCTCTTTTAGGGTTCTTCTCTTCCTTTTTATAGAGATTTCTATCCTTTATTAGGGTTTTTAATGGGTTTTGGGCTTGATTGGATTGTAGGCTATTTGGGCTCTAATGGGTTTTAGTTCAATTGGGCTATGAGTGTGCTGGGCTTCTCTCAAGAAAGGGCTGGTCCTTGAATCTTACATTGTTGGACCTATTTTCTTGGGTTTTCATCATTGGGCTTCCTTTTTTAAGTTGGGCTAAACCAAGTGTCAACAGTTTGCCCCTCTACTTTTTCAAAAATCGAAATGCAAGCAATGTAATGAGATTTATGGAAAAGCACATGCTAGCATTACAATGATTCATGAAAAAGCATAAATGCAAATAAGGAAGAAAGATTCCAATCTTCGAGGTAAGATGTTTAAAAACTGATAAAAGATTCTGATTTTTGTTCCGTCAGCCTTGATGTTTAAATCAAGAGGTTTCAAATCATAAAGGAAGTCTTGTGTCATCAACCTTGACGTTCAAAATTAAGAAATTAGAAACTTGCTGCTAGGGTTTCCGCTCGTCATCTTCGGGGTACAACCTAAGAGGTTTAACTTTGTCGTTGTCCATCCTTGATGTCGAGAATCAAGAGGCTTCAATTTGGAGTCGCCGTCCAACCTTGGTGTAAAAAATAAAGAGGCTTCAATTTAGGGTTGTCGTCCAACTTTAGTGTCAAAAACTAAGAGGCTTCAATTTGAGGTCGCCGTCCAACCTTAATGTCAAAAATTAAGAGGCTTCAATCTGGGGTCGCCGCCCGACCTTGGTGTTAAAAACCAAGAGGCTTCAATTTGAGGTCGTCGTCCAACCTTGGTGTTAAAAACCAATAGGCTTCAAGAAAAAGAAAATGCCTTATCACCACCACCAGTGTCAGGCAAAAATGAATAAAACAATTGAGTTGAGCCATATAGCCACTTCAGGCGTAGGCAAAAATAAGTAAAATGAACCGTATAGCCACTTCGGGCATCAGGTAAAAATATATGAAATAAGCCGTATAACCGCTTTAGGCGTTAGGTGGAAAATAAGTGAAATAAGTCATATAGCCGCTTCGGGCGTCAGGTGGAAAATATCGTTAGGCGGAAAATATATGAAATGAGTCATATGGCCGCTTTGGGCATCAGGTAGAAAACATGTGAAATGAGTCGTATAGCCGCTTCGGGTGTCATACGAAAATGAATGAAAAGAGCCGTATAGCCACTTCGGGCATCAAGCAAAATGTTTATTTTTTCAAAAAGTAGTTGTCAACAGACAATTGAGTTGATGCATGTATGATTGTATGCTCAAAAACTTGTGAAAACAAGTTTAACAAATACAACTTCGTGTGATGCATGTATACATGAGATTCAAAAGCAAGTTTTACAAAACATGTGACTAGTCAAACACCTCTTCTATTTAGAGCTTATCTTAAGAAATTAATTTTTTCTTCTATTATAGAATCCAAATTTAAAAATTGAGTCTATCACAAACTATCATTGACACTAGTATTATTGGAAACAAAAACTGAGACCCTTCATGGTTAGACCGGAACGATGATACAATAAATGTCTCTTGGCTTGATTGCGGTCTAAGAGTGCTTGATTATTGTAGGATGGTCATGATTATACTCAATGTGAAAGAAACACTCCATCTATCCCCCAGTAAGATTCTGCTCTCTCAAAGTCCACTTGATTGCCCTCCAGCTTGAAATTATAACTATTTTTATTTTTATATTCCCTCTTTTACCTAGGCCGCCCTCTTTTTGAGAGTTTTTGAACCTAGCTAGGTCTTTTCATTATTCTTTATTTTTTTTCCTCTCTTGCTTAGATTGCTCTCTTTCTGAGAGTTTTCAATCTAGCTATGTGGTTGTAAAATCATACTGATGGTTAACTATTATTGGTCAGCCTGACTGCCTGAAATCCATGCTGTTATGATATGCTCGTTACTCACTGCTGACTTAATACTCATGTGACTGACTGTTTTATGTCTGTGTTGCTGACTTCCTGATGTTTGTGTCACCACTTTGGCTGTTGATCATATGAATTTACTGCTGACTTATAAAAGTCCATGTCTGACACTCTGTGTGCTAATATCACGTCAATCATACTCATTTTATATGATTACTCATTCGTTATAACTGTGCACATTACATTATGCTTGTTATTGACCAGCCTCTCACAGGTTTTCTAGTCAATTATTTTTCAGCTCACAAAGATTTCAGAAGGTTGGTGAAGATGGGTGTCAGAAAGGAATTTTATTTTGATTTAGGCAAATATGTGGAATTTTTAATGGTTGCACAAGGATCGACTTTCTTAAAGATATGTGGCATTCAGGATTTTTCCTTCTTTATTTCCCCTCCTTCCTCTTCTTTCTCTTTTCTTTTTTCTTTTCTCTTTTTTCATTCTTTCTTCATGTTTTTTTCATTTCCATTTCTCTTTTCTTTTCTTTTCTTTTCTTTTCTTTTCTTTTTCTCTCTTTTTAATTTTTTCTCTTTTTTTTGTTTTTCTCTTCTTGGAAAGGGTCAATTTATTTGATGCAGAGGAACAACTAAGGTTTGTGATGCCCAAAGAGAAATTGAAAGTCAATCCTGATAATTAGCCATTTTATTCGATGGAGTTTTTTTTCTTTTCTTTTTTGGTCTCTCTCTCATTCAAGCATAACATAAGGTGTACAATTATAATAAATTCATAATCATATAACTTGAGCAGTCTGACATTTATTAATATAAAAATAAAAAATTTGTAGCAAAATATTATTCTAATTTATTACGGCCATAGGAGACAACTACAGTCATTCATAAATATCCAACTTCAAGTCACTTTCAATTTACACACCAAAGCAGTACAATTCTTCAAAGTTTCTTATGCCCATGTTCTTTAACTTATCAGCAATAGGTGGATTGTAGGCTTCTGCAGTGAGAAGTTGATCTGATTCTGTAGGTTTATGCTTCATCTGACCCAACTTTCCTTTCCATCTAGTCAGGAAGCTAGTGAAGGACTCATTAGAATCATGCCTTGTATTTTGTAATTGCTTGATGAAGGCTGAATAAAGTTCCTTCCAACTCTGTTGAATATGTGCATCCATGGTGTAGTACTACTTAACAGCAGCTCCAGTCAATAACATTGGAAATTATTTGACAATTTGTGCCTTCGTCAATTCGGTGGGCTTCATGAAGGTGACATACTGTCGGAGGTGCAAGTGAGGATCATTTATCCCATCATACTTCTTAATGTTAGGAAACCTGTATTTTGGTAGCAGTGGTTCATCTTCCTCCAGATTTAGGTCGGTGAAATCATGGTTGAGCCCAAACTTCTTCATTTCAGGTTACAGTTAACCCATTTGCCTTTTCATATCTTTATCCTATTCTGGTTCAGCTGAATCCTCTGCTACTTTCAGTTTGCCTTTGAGTGGTTCACCAAATGTGGTTCTGGTTTCAAAGTCCTCCTCCTCCATGGGCCTTTTTCCAAACATCTCGGCAATTATCTCTGTGCATATTTGTCGCACATCATCCCTAAGTTCCTTTAGTATTTCTTACCTAAAGGATTCTAGATCAAAATTGGAGGGTCCCAATATTTTGTTCCCTATGCTATGGTCTCAATTTACTCGGTGGATTCTTAATATTAGCTTATCAAATCTCCCTTAACTTGCTTCTAGATAGAAGAGACTTTCAACTATAAAAATATGAATTTAAAAATAAAAATGACTGACATGTATGCATGCAATGAAAAAAAAAATTTGATGCAAAGACTTTACAAAATAAATATACAAATAACAAACACACATAAGTCTCAATAACGAACCTTCCAACCTTATTCCTCCTATACACGTGTTCAAGGTGAGTCTCTTGTCCTAGGATTTTTGGTCCGGATTTTAATTATCAATAGGGGATAATAAAACTGATGTACATGCATAGGCTCTTGAGACGGATCAAACAAGTAGCATATCTCATTAATAAAAACCAAAGTCCAACATAACGGGCCATAGTAGAAGGACAATGCCCAATCTAAAATAATTCATCATTATTGGGCTTGGGCTTTAGTAATGGGACTACTATATGGCATCAAAATACATGCATTTAGGGAAATCTTAAGGGTAGTTGCTAAGGCACTACATGAGCTAAGTCTCGGGTAAGGTCAAAGGCTCCCACAGCTTTATATTCTCTTTCCATCTCCCCACTTAAGGGTCCGAGCAACGTACTCAATCATACTCCACTGTGAGTGACAATAGTCGTGTACCCTACCACCAGATTTGAATGAAACACAGGCAGCAAAGCAACAACCATTGTCGGATTATTCGGGACTATGTGCACATTATATGAAAATGGTGTAGTGAATGCAAATGCAGAAGGAATAATTAGATAATTAAAAATAATAAAATTCAAAACACTGGAATCAATTTCTCTATCCCTAGTGGAGTCGCCACTGTAGGCGGCGAGGTTCAGCGTGCGCCCAAGTATTCGGCGACTACGACACTGTGCGGGCTCAGGACCTACTAGGAATACAATTTTAGGCCTTTTTAGAGGCTTTGGTTGGAGTTGGGAGTTGCCACCTGGATGAAACCCGGGATACTTTTACAACAACTAAATTCTACGGAGGAAGTCCAAGAGCCGTCCTCAGATATTGAATCTGGAAATTAAGTATAGGTTTTTGAATGGTCCACCCGAACTTGCGATCAACCTCCGTTTGTGTTTTATATTTTATTATTTTTAATTACTTAATTATTCCTTTAATTACATACAAATGGGCCTCAATTAATTTTTAGATTTTAGTTTTAGCCCGAGTTATTAATTAATCCAATTTCTATGTAATTTGGGTATGGTCCAAAAATATATTCATCCACACCCTTCAACATAAAAATCAAATAGTTAATCAAAACGATATAATAAAAATACATGTAAAGAAAGAGGGAGGAGAAAAGAGTTACAATCCAGTTCATGCAAATAATAAAAAAAATAAATAAAAACTAAAACTCAAAATTAAATTTTAGTAGCCCGTGGGCTATCTAATGTGTAGGTCTGCAACACAAATCATAAATTAAATTTTTCAAAGAATAATTAACAACCTACAAAAATAGAACAAGGTTAGTGTAAAATAAATAATCAATAACTAAATTCTAGCTAGATGCATATTAATATGTATTAAAAAATAAAGTTAAATCTAAAATTAATAAAAATACTTTACAATATCAAATAACCCAATTATATTAACCATAAAACAAATAAATAATTAATTATATTCCTAATTAAATTAATCGCCATTAATTAAAAATTAAATGAAAAAACATAAATAAATAAATATTATACAAAAAAAATAAGAAAACCCAAAAAAATAAAAAAAACTAGCAACTAAAATAAAGAAACAATAAACTAGATAATATAAGAATAAATAAAAACTCAGAATAATAAATAAAATTAAAATTAAAAAAATTAAAAGAATAAGGTGGGCAACAGTGTTGTGCACTGTTACCATATAAGAAAAAAAAATGAATGAAGAAAGGAACAAAAGGTCGGCAACAGTGCCATAGGCATGGCACTGTTGCTGATAAAATAAAAAATTATAGTTTTTTTCTTAAATGACAATAAAAATTAAAAAAAACACATCTAAATTAATTAATTGAAAAATAAATCCAATTATAATTCACATAATCATGTAATCATGCTTTAGAATATAATTTGAACCAAAGAATCACGAGAAAGAAAAATATAAAAAGAAGAAAATACTTGTTATGAAAGTGGATAGCCCTCAGAAGTATGGTAATGAACAAAGACCTCTAACGATGCGAAGTTTAATTCCACAGCCCTTTGGTTTGTAGTTTTGATTTTTTTTTTTCTTTTGATTCTTTACCGGCCGCCTTCCCCTTTTTTTCTCTACCACTCTTTTTTAGGGTTTTCTTTTTTCTTTTTCTCTCTAGCCTCCTTTTTTCTCTCTAGGGTTTCTTTTCTCTCTAGCCTCCTTCCTCTCTTTTAGGGTTTCTTCCCTTCTTTTTTATAGAGATTTCTCTCATTTATTAGAGTTTTTAATAGGTTTTGGGCTTAATTGGGTTGTAGGCTATTTGGGCTCTGATGGGTTTTGATTCAATTAGGCTATGAGTGTGCTGGGCTTCTCTCAAGAAAGGGCTGGTCCTTTAAACCTTACATTGTTGGACCTATTTTCTTGAGCTTTCATCATTGGGCTTCCTTTTTTTGGGTTGGGCTAAACCAAGTATCAACATTGTTTATTAGTATTACTTGATTTAGTTAAGATTTTAAGTATTTATAAATTGATATTATTCATTTAGTTCAAAATATTAGTGTTAAACAGAACAAACCGAACCATAAGCATCCAATGCACCAATATTGTTTCCAATACAAATACACCATAAACATCCTATGCACCAATATTGTTTCCAACCATGGTTTTAAATGTGTAACGGCCGTTATTTAACGGTTTTCAATGGTTCTATTACTGTTATTTCCGTTATATAAATGCTATATTAATTTTATAAGTGCAACGGCCGTTATTTAATGGTAACGGCCCAACAAAAAAAAACTGATAAGTAACAACAAAGAAAGGAAAAAAATTTATAAGGAAATGGAAGGGAAGCTTCAAAAAAAAAACCTTAGCATGCATGTTGCAAAGGACATTTGCTAGAGGTAAATTATTGATGATGAATAGATGAAAACCAATTGAATTATTTGCCCAAGTACCCAAGTCCCAACAAGTCAGAAAACCAATTGATGAATTGAATTATTTGCCAAAGTGCTCAAGTCCCAACAAGTCAAGTACCCTATTTATATTCCTACCTATAATGAAAAGTAAATGTCCAAATGAATATTTCACGATACTATTTAGCATGTGATATTGTAATTGCCCAAAGCCTCAAATATCATTGTGTATATATGTTATGCGTGAAGAGCTTTTCCTACCTCTATTAATATTACTCTTTCTCCATTAAATAAAAAAAATTCTTAGCGTAAATTTATGAAGCAAGATTAAAAAAAAATTGGGGACAAGATCACAGGAAAAATAAGAAGATTTTTGTAGTTGACGTTTTCAAGTAAGTTTGTATTTTAATTTAATTTAATTTTTTTAGTTTTAATAATGTAGTTTATGTGATGAATTATGTCATAAAATAAAAGTTATTGATGGTAATGATGTAAATGTAATTTACTTTTT
>CATIWO010125810.1:0-27565 GCA_949673435.1 Macaranga tanarius | reverse complement strand
AGCACCATCATCATAATATTCAAATATTTTGTACTTAAAATATATATCTATTTTGATACCTAGTTATGTATGTACATAAAAGCATGATGTGTATTTGACATGAGTTTTATATAAATGTATATATTTTATTAAAATAAAATTCTTAGGCCACGTGTTGATATATCATTTGAACAATTATATGTGGTACCTGGAGGGTGCTACACTATAAGAGCTCAAAGGCTCACCATTTTGTCCAGCTGCTATTGACTTGTTCAGATATTCACCTTCTGACTTTAGAATCAGCATAATAGGAATTGAAATATTTGGGCAGCATTGTTGTTATTATAGCCCATCTCAACAAGCTCTATTAGAATAAATAATAATAATAATCCAAATTAAATAAAAAAAGATATGATAAATGAAAGGCTGCACAATAACAAGATTTTTTTTTCTTATTGCAAAAAGCTTCTAAAATTTATATTAAGTTACATGTTGAGGAGCTGAGGCACTGAGGTAAAAATATGAAAGATTCTAAAAGAGTTAGGTTACTAAGGACTTAAAAATCTGAGGAAAAAAAATAATATGCAAATAAAGATTAATGATGAAGGCTAATTTATTAGTTGTTCTTAATTGAGAAAACTAATAAAATTTGTCTATAAAAAGTAAGAAAAATCAGAGAAAGACACATAAACTTATTCATGTTCTTGTGTTACCTTTAAATTTCCAATTCAAAGCAATATATGAATACCCTTCAAAAAAATTATTATTCATTGCACTGTTATTTTTCTTAGCCAGTTCTGGTCTATTTTGAACCAAAAATTCTATGTGTATATATATATATATAAACTTATTTCATGCCTAGTGTTTTTTTTTTTTTGAAAAATTGAATCGGTCGAACTAGAATAGTGAATCAAAACCAATCAATTTGGAACTGGTTTGGAACTTGGGGTTAGGCTGGTTTTGGTTTAGTTCCACCTAGAGTGGAACTATGAACTATTGGTTTTAAACTAGAACCGACTAGTTCTTGAACTGTAGCCAAGCCTATCTTGAGATTATCCATGATACTTTAAATATTACTAATGAGTAAAATAAATTAGGATCAAATATTGATGGAGTCCCTCATCATAAGTTCTTTTCCCATAATGTGAAAAATGAAAGAAAAGTAAATGAAATGAGTGACTGGTCTCAGGCCAAGAATTTGCCACTTAGTATATATAGCGGCAATATTTTTCTTTTTAGATTTTATAAGTGGGCTTGATAGCCACTATCTTTATCACACCCCATCTCATCTAGCTCGAGGTAGGCAATTAGTATCTCATCTCATCTTACGTAGCTCGAGATAGACACTAGAGCTTCCTCCTCATCCTTTTTGAGTTTATTGTTTTTTAAAATTAAGAATATTTAATATATATAATGTTAATAAACCACTTAGTATATATAGTTTACAAATATTCTTTTGAAGAACCATACATTTTAAGCATATAAAATTTGACCATCAAATTGAGAGCAACACCAAAGCGAGATTACCGAGCCAACCTTATACAAAATGTCTACAAACCTCTCTAAGTTTAAAGATCTACTATCAAGCCCTGCTATTTGAAAAGTTTTAGAAAATATAATAAAATGAATACAAAAATATACTCAGTGAACAAATGTTACAAGCATAATATATTTTAGTCAATTTCAATATAATAAACCCTTGAATTAAAAAACTAAAGCATTTAGAATCAAGATTATAATTCAATTGAAAAGTCAAATCCATCCTTACTTTCAACTCATTCAAACTTTGATCAAGTAATATAAATTCTTTTCAAACATCCATACAATCTTCCTTTTGTATTAACCATCTATGCAACGAGCGTCACAAACTGGCCATAACATATAGGCTATCATAAACTCTCTCTCTAGGCACACTTGATAGCTAATTCGTTGACTATAATATCACGACACGACCACTCTTCCTTTACCATCCTGCAATTAAGTGCTTTATTGTCTACTGTGTAATAGCAGCCATCGCAATTTCAAATGTGCATATATTATCTCAGTACATCCACACATTTGATAAGGGTGGTAAAACACAAAACCAAGAATCAATTTCAATAACATCATTTGTAGTTCAATATAACATTCATAATCAAACCATCTTGCATCAAAATTCAAGGCATGAAACTAAATTCATTTCAAACTTAAACAAATCATCAAGTGTTTAAAATAACTTCAAATCAAGTTGCATACAAACTGTAAAATAGAATAGCATTTAAGTAGTCAACTTGCAATCCATTTTCTTATAGTGTGGTTTCAATCAAAATAAGCAATCTAAGTAATAACAAGGTCGGAGTAAAATAGATTAAATATATTATTTTGAATTCATAAAACAATATTCACAGGCTATGTTTATTGCTGCCATATAAATAAAAATTAGAGTTTTATCGGCTTGAACATCTATTCACCAAAATAGTCTATAGACACATATGACCGACTTCATAAAACTGTCTAGTTAGCACCAATACCTTTCTTTCCCTTTGCAGCACCTATTATATAAAATTTCATGTATAATTTATTAATACAAAAGGCTTATATGTTGGCATAATCATGTAGCCCCCAAGCGATATGCAAGAATATGTAATTCAACTAAATCCTACAAATCTATCTCTGTCACCATGCTAGGACAAGTTTTAGGGTTAAATTAAAATTGTTTTTTAATTGGAGAAAAGATATTTGAAGCTTAAATTTTACAAACTTTTAGATATATACATCTAGCATATTTTGTAAAAAATTTAGTTCAATTGAACACCTATAGAGAGAGTTATAAATAACTTAATCAACCCACTTAAACTATTTTGGCGGACTGAGGAATAAAAAGTACAACCTTATTAAACCTTGTTACAGACATAATCAGCTCTAACTCAAAAATACACAGTTAAAGGAGACTCTTCAAAGGTTCAATAAAAGTAAACTAAACTCAATTTGGATATTTCTAGCTCAAGATATAAAAGAAATACAAAGACTAGAATCAACTCCTGAATTCTAACTCAATTATGCAAACCTAGTTCAAAGGTGATTTTGAAAAAATTACTGGGAATTATAGAAAATGAATCTAAAGCTCAAATTTTATGAATTCTTAGATACTTATTTCTAACTTATTATATAAAAATTTTGTCTTAATTAAATAACTGCAGAGAGAGTTAAAAAGAGCTAAAAATAACTAACTCAATAATCCTAACAGATTATGCAATTAAAAGATATGTTGTAATTAGACCAATATAGATGTAGAATTAGCTAATCTCAAAATTTAAGAGTTATAGAGGACTTATTATATTTTTTAGAGGACCAAACCACACAAACATTAGAGTTTTTTAGCTTAAGATATAGAAGAAATACTAAAGCTAGAAAATCTAGGATAACAATCTCGAAATTCTGCTTAATAACTAGTATGTTCAAAATTCATTTTATACTTATCCCAAGATCAAATTACCATTATATTTCATATACAACTACTTAAAGCATGAATTTAACTACTGAAATAATTACCTATGTCTTTTAACTAAATCTCAAATTTGAATGCCTCCCTCAAAGTCCTTTGCTAACCAATTGCTTCCTTTGGTATTACTCTTACAAGTCCTTGAACTTTACTCTTGTTGGCTGCCTCTCCTTGCTTTTTTTCCAGCTCTAAAGAAATTTAAATTGCTCTTAATTGTTCTCTAAGTCAAACTGAATTCTCTTATTTACATGCAACTAATTGTTCTTGATGTAGCTTACGTTGACTTTTCCTTTAGCTTGAAAGCTTCAAGGGGTTCTTTGTGTTACTTCTTTTCTTTTCCTCTCGCTCTTCTCTCAAGTGTATGTTTATTAAAGCAATACAATAGCCAAAAATGAAGCTATAAACTTTTTTTTTATTTCTTAAATAGCCACCTTCAATTTCCCTTACTTAACACTAGTTGATATTAGGTTATTTTAACTAAGCATACATGTTACTAACTCAAGCTTCTTCTCTATCCTTCTTTGCCAACTGACCAAGCTCATTCCTTTCTAATTTACTTTTCACTTGCTTAATTATTTAAACCTTGCATATGCACCTTTACATATATTTAATTCAGCCCTTGAACAATTTCTAAACTTTCATCCATCATCCGTTAACTGTCAATTTGTTCAATTAAGTCTTCATCTCTCCTTGAAATTTAAATCCTTATCCTTTGATTTAATTCAACTTCATATTCCTTATTTTCACATTATTATACTCATTTTAAGTGTCATTAAATTTTAAAAATTCTCACTCCTTAACCGAGTACAAACCATGGCTTAATTCGAACTAGCCTAAATATATGCAACACTTGACGTATGTTTGAGGTACGGGTGTTACAATCTTAAATAAATATAGTTTGAATTTTGCAAGTTTGGTGTATTATTACTTATTTGTTATTTTGTGGAAAAGTTTAGCAATTTCTTTGGTGTGTTTATTAGTGTGTGAATAAGTGCTATGGATAGTGACGTGCTGATAAATTTCAGTAGCATAGCGACTAAAAATAGACTATTTTATTTTATGAGCAATGCATAACTGTGGTACATGTGTGGTATGATCAGTCATGTAGGAGTTAGTGATGGTCTAGAAATTCTAGAAGTAAGAGGGTTAGATATCTTGGTTACAGAGAAATAAAATACATATTAATCAAATGCAATATTAGCTAAACACATGCAATAAACCTTAAGGCAAATATAATAAATTAAGCAGGGTAATTTCCTTAACATTATAATGAAATCTCACAATTATGCTAGCAAAAAAAAGCTACAGATAATGAAATGACAAAATAAACATTTTAGAAGAGCTCTAGCTTGCTAATATAAATATTCAGCTTTAAAGTAGAGTTTACATGCATTTTCATTTGTGTTAGCCTAATTTGTTTTAATAAATTGCTAGCAAAGTTTATAAAGTAAAAGCATGAAGTTATGTACTAAGAGTGTGGGTTTTATCACTAAACAAAAATGCCTTTGATTATACCATGAATAAAACAAGTTTCTAAAGATGTGTAATTTTAGGCTTTTGCTAAAAATGCAACTTTCATAAATATAGCCTTGAAGAATGAGGTTGGTTTTTAGTCAAATTAAATAAATAAATCATTTTTTCATTATTTGGCTTGGATATTTTTAGAAAAAACGAAAGCAAAGAGGTGGAATGCATTTAAGTTGAATGAAAACATGCAAGGCCTATATGAGTTTGCTTTAAAACAACAAGGTTTATGGCTAATTTCTTAGAGAAATTCATCAATCAAGTTATGAAAAGCCCAAGTGAATGATAACACAAGAACATGTTGCAAGTTAGTTTCGGCTAATGATGCAAAAATTGCAAATTTGCATAATTTACCTGAGAAATAAAGATGATTTCAAGTAGCAAATATATTTTTAAGTAGTATATATAGCTAAAATCAGTAGACAAATGTTGCTTGCATAAAATTTTTGCAAATGATTATGGAAATAAGTGGCCAAATTTGGTATTTAGACCAAAATGGTTTCTTGGCTATGAGATGTTGCTTAAAAACTTTACAAAAGTTGTTGTTGCCTTAGTTGTAGTAAAAATAAAGCAAATTCATCAATTTCCTCATGAAATTTATTTAATGTGAAAGGCAAAGTTATTTTGGTTGCACCTTTAGTTGCCAAAATGATTAAGAAATGCAAACATTTTTGTGAATCAACTTTGATAAAATATGGTAAAGATTTAAAGTTAGTGAAAGTTTAAAAATAAAAAAGCATAAAGCAAGCAGTTACATGACAAAATTGGGAATATTTGCCTAAGGAATTAAGTGCCAAAGTGTTAGCTGATTTTGATATTTGAAATGATCTGACAGATCAAATCAATTAAGAATACCATTTAAAGGAATTTAAATCAAATATTTTTCTATTTATTCTTTAAAGATAAATTGTCCAATCAAAATTCATAGAGGAAAGTTCAAGTTCAAATCAAAATAAAAAACATAATTTTTGTTTATCATTCTTTCCAAGCCAAAATTTTTTGAGAAACTCTTGACATCAATGAAAATTAAATCAAAATATATTTTCAAGGAATTGTTTTGGCAATTTATTGTTAAAATAAATTGAAGATTTGTATTTGCTTGACGAATTGAAGTTTGCAATGCATGGACGGTTTTGTTAATTAATGAAGTTGAAACTTTTTTACAATTAAGCAAGAATTATGTCGAGATTGAAACGCAAATGCCTGAGGAACGATACAAATAATGCCAAATTTAGTTGAGAAATTAACTTATTTTAGCCGACTTTCATCAATTTAGCATCAAAATAATTCATAAATTTTGACTAATTAACTATTCCTTAACTAATTTTAATCCAATTCAATGATTTCTCAAGCAACAAATAAAGATAACCATTCCCAACTCATTAATCATCACCATCACGGATTCAAAATCTCAAGCAATAAACACAAAACATAGCAATGTGGTGCTTCAAATATAAAGCATAAACCCAAAACTTCAACATCCAACCAAGTTCATAAAAATTTCATCAAAGCCTTAACACAAGACCAAAATAAACAACAAAAGGTTGGAAATTACCTTTGGTGATGCTTTCTGAAGTAAATATTGATTGGAACAAATTTTGCTTGACGAGTAGCCTTGTAACCAATCTCAGTAGTAATAATGCTTGAGGAAGGAGCTTGGTTTGTTATTGCATCAACCTAGATAGCATTCTTAGTGGCTGGAGCAGGCTTAATTACAGTAGCGATAAAGGTTCTGTCTTTTACGTTGATAATGAAGGAAAGACCAGTAGTAGCAGCACTCAGAGAAGAGATGACGTTAGGCTGGGCTATTGTCATGTCAATAAGCTCCTAAAGGATGATGGGTTTACCTTGAGCGGACTGAGAAGTAAGGGAGGCTAGTGCTGCTAAGGAAGGCCAGTGCTGCAATGAGATCAGGAATGATAGCAGCTGAATAAGGCCGAAGTGGTAAAGAAAAAAAAAGAAAAAGATTTATGTTTTAGTGAGTGAAAAATCAAATTAGGAACCTTTGGCCACTTTAGTTTCTTGTTATAGTGAAAAAATTGGAAGAGTTGATATGGATGTTTTGATTTTTAGAGAATTCAAGTGACGGGTAAGTGAATTTAATAAGAAATTTGAATTTGGAAATTGGTGAGCTATTCTAGAGAGAAAGTAAAGGATGTTGGTGTTCAAAAAATTAGCAATAATAGATGAAGAAGATGCATGGAATGTTGATATTTTGAGGGCATGGCCAAATTTGGAATGGATTTTGTGATTTTAAAAGAGATTAGACTATGGGTAAGCAAATTTGTGGAGATATTGAAATTTGAAGATAAACTTTATAAATAATTTGAAAGAGAAAATGAAGAAAAGTGGGTATGAATTTTTTAAATTCAAAAGAAAAATATGAAAAGGAGAAGTAAAATGAGAGATTTTTAGCTTATCCATATAATTAGTTAATGGGCTTAGCATAAACTAATTATATGTGGGGGCATTATTTGTGTCCATATCCAAAATTTTAGCTAAACCATGATTAATCTCAAAGCCTAACCCATAAAAACTCTTAAGAAAAAAGGAATTAAAGCTTCCAAAATTTATATTAGAGTTACATGCTGAGGAGTTGAGGTACTAAGGAAAAAATATGAAAGATTTTAAAAAAGTTACATTAATGAGGAATTAAAGAGCCGAGGAAGAAGTAATCTTTAAGTAAAGATCAATGATAAAGACTAATTTATTAGATATTCTTATTTGAGGAAATTGATGAATTTTATCAATAAAAAGTAGGAAGAAACGGCATAGAAGGATACACAATCATCGTCAACAATATATCATAATAAACAAATAAATTATCAATAACTTTAATACTTTGTCTATTTGTAATTTTCTTTTTGTTCATGTTCTTATGTCACCTTTAAATTTTCAATTCAAAGAAATATATGAATTCCCGTTAAAAATTATTGTTCATTACACTATTACTTTTCTTAGTCAATTCAAAATCTATGTAATTTATAAATCTCATTGGAATTCGAACAAACTATGATAAAGGAGCTCAGGGATCCACATTATCTGAAGAAGTCAGGTTTCTCCTTCAGGAAAAATTTTTCTACCACACTCACGCATTGAATTGAATTCGATTCACCAAAAAATAATAACAAAAATCTTTTGGCATGATTACTGGGAGATATTCCAACAAAATGATCAAATTGAGAAGTGAAAAAGAAACTTTTGAAGTTAGTGACTCGACTAATAATTTGCCTATAGAAATAGATGATGATTTAGAGAAATAAACAGAAGAGGATTTGGTGCCTCGTGGTCAAAATAAGAGTGAGGCACCTCTTGGCTCTATAGGCCAAAATCTCGAGATTATCCATATTGCTTTGATTGTTACCAGTGAGGGCTCTATTGCTCAAGCTCCTTTTTCATAAGGAATCAATCAAATCTAGAATTTAGTATTACAAATGAATAGTTCTTTTCAAAACTCAATGCAATAAATTTAGGAAACTTTGTAAGAGATGCTGAATTTGTATACCAGGATGATTAGGCAATGAAAAGGTCAAAATTCTTCCTTAAGAGTGGTGACTCAATCCCAAGAGAAATTTGGACATGCATCTGCTATCAAGACAAATACTAATGGAGTCTAAGTTTATAGCGATGATAGCATATATATTTTGCTACATGAAAGAGAAGAGTATGGAGTAATTAATAAAGGAGCAATTTACAATGGATAAAATGACTACAATGGTATATTTATTCTTAATCAATAGCCTTTATTAGAAAAAATCCAACCTTGCAACCTAAGATTTATGATCTAGAAGTTGTTCATTAAAGAAAAGGCCCATAAGAACACATTCCACTTGGGAAATGAGCCATTCCTAAAGGTCAAATGTAGATTCCTTAGGGCTAAGTGCCAATTCCTTAGCCCTATTTGTCTCCTCTTTAGCCTCCAAGGGTGGGAGTAAACTTGGATGTAGTTCATGATGTAGTACAAGAGTTTTATGGATCTAGTCCATGCCACATTAGTCATCTAGAATTCCATAAGCCTTATCCTAATGCAATTAAAAGGGATAATCCTAATACAATTAAATAATTATATTAAAGTAAAATTATTATTTAAATTTAATAAAATAATGAATAATAAATGAACTCAATTAATATATAAGTTGATATAAAATTTGAAAGTCCAGTACAATAAACTAGGCCTATTGAAATCGGCAAAAAACCTAACATTGATCATTCATCTCTCTATTCCTTACCTAGCCGCCACCTCCTTCCTCTGCCATTTGGTTCTTTGTTTATTTTACTTTCCTTTTTTACATATCTCTTCTTTTAATTCTTAATGTTAAATTTAATTTGCTTTATTTTTTCTTCAAATCTTACTTCTCCTTTTTGGAAACTTGTACATGATTTGATTATCCCATTTGCTTTGTTTTATAAAATCATTGAACAAGTTCTGATTTTACCAATTTCACCAATTTTAAAGTTTTAAAATGCTAGTTGACCACAATTTTGAATATTTTTGTTTTTGTTAATGATTTGGAAAGTTTTTCATGATTGACATCATAAACTCATATGATTTTACGAGTTGAATTGCAATTTTGATAACATTGACTAAAGGTGTGTGAAAAGGGCCCTAGAGGGGGGAGGTGAATAGGGCCAATATGTAGTTTAGAGAAAAATTGAAAAATTAAATGAAAATTAGAAAAGGATTAGGTAAATGACTTAGCCCACACAATCAACAACAAGAACAAGGATAAGAACAAGAAAAAAAACATCAATATAAGGATTTATAGAGGTTTAGATTATAACCAATCCTACATGATCTGCTTAACTTATGCCCAAGTTAGGATTTTCAACTCCACACCAATATTATTACTAAGATTGTGTATAATAAAATGTTTTAAGGATCAAAACTAACCTTATAATCTCCAATGTGTTTTTCTTTACTCAACACAAACCTTTTCCCAAATGTTTTAAGGCTCAATATTAAACCTTCACACAAGAGTTTTCAAGGTTAACTCATAACCATTCAATCAATATGTTTTTACAAAGTCTCAACACTAACCCAAAGAGAAATAATCTCACTACCCACTTCTTCAACCCTAAAGAATAAGTAAATGAAGGAATCCTATTTCTAACACTCTCCTAACTCTCACAAGAAGGGTAGATACAAACTCAATAAAAGTTTATTTACAATCAAAGAGTATACAAAGAGAAAATATTAAAGAAACAAAGTTCGGTTTAATAAATTAGTACAATCAATTTGCTCCATCAACTTTCTAACTTTTTAAATGAAGTTCTAAGTCTTATATTTATAGTTGGAGGTGAAAAAAATAGTTGTTAGAAAGCAACAAATTTGTCCAAAAACTCTTTAAGCTTCATTTAATATGATTTTAGCTTTTTTTGCAGGATTATGTCTGCTTAGGATTATGAGCGTACCCTCAGGATTGTGAGCTTTGAAAATATAGCCATTGGAGGTGAAATTTGCCCGTTAGAGGCATATTATGATTATGATCCTACTCACGATTATGATCAGCCATCTCACGATTGTGAGCATGCAGGCCTCTTTTAACTCAGACTCTTCAATCGTGCATTACAAATCTGCCAATCTCAGGATTGTGAGTGTACCTTCAAGATTGTGAGGGTTGTCAACGCCTGGTCAAACTTGCATATTTTGACTTTAATTGATCCCACATGAGTTGTAATCATTCATAAGCCAATTAGAGATATTTATAGGGACCCTTGAGGACTTTAATTAAGCGTCAAATCCTTTTTTTAATCAATAGCTTTAATCTAATTTATAATCACACTTAAACAAACATATTAGTAATTTAAAATTGATTGTTAAAGTCAAAATAAAGGTTAATTTGAGATTGATCGACACATTAATCATGCAAAGGGTCAACAATCTCCCCCTTTTTAACTTTGACAATTAATTTTTGAATGATAATCAAAAGTCACTAAGTTCATGTGTGTGTATTTATTTTATAATACTCCCCCTCAATTATATACCAAAATATTTTAAAAATTCTCCCTCACAATATATGCTAAGGTGAGTTAAATATACTAAATATCATTTAATTATATCAAATATTTAATTTCTCCCCCTTTTTGGCATTTTATTTGTAATTCAACCATAATTATTATCATTCAAAATGTCAAATTTCTCTCCCCTTTTGTCAAAGTAAAAAGGGAGGAAATTAAAAGAGAAGGATACTAAATGAAAGACAAAAAGAAATTGAAATAGTTATGTGTTGCAATTAGTATAGTAGTATTAGGATGTTTCATGTATGATTAGATTGCATTTAGTTCACATTTTAGTATAGTCTTGATGAATTTCATTTATAATCATAAATGAATTTTGATCTTAATTGTTTCTTGATAAATGCATATGAATTTGAGAGATTCATTGGATTTTTGAAGCTTGTTTGTAGTTTAGGGAAGTTATATAAGCATATCAAAGTCATTAAAGGTTAAAAGAGTGGAGGAGGCAAGCTTTGAAGTGTGTTCTGCCTATCACGAGCCGGCACCATTCTTTATTGTCTGTCATGAGTCATGACAGTAGGCTACTGTCATGAGTTGACACTCCTAGGATGACATTCATATGTCATAACAATGGTACATTGTTACTCTACTCAGCACCGCTTGAAGGGACACGACTATTCATACCATGTCTTAGTCTTTTTAGGCATAACATCCTCTACAAAATTCTGATTCAAGTGATTCAAATGGCTATAGAAAGCTAATTCAAGGGACTACAACTTTCATGAAGATATCTAAACCTAGTTACTTATTTGGATTGACAAAAATTCCCTTAAATTAAATGTTAGTGTTAAAGCAATGTGATCGTTCACCAAGTTGATAGTTTTTATGTGATATGACTTGTACCCTTTGGCCATTAAATTCAAAACATATAAATACTTCATTAGAAATGAAGTAAGAACATTCATAAAAAATTCAGAGACAAAAAAGTAGTTAGGAATTTGAAGATTTTTGGTGTATATTCAAAAAGAACAAAAAGGCTATTTACTTTGTAAACATTTTTTCATCAAGTAACTATCAAAGGATTATTGGAGATTCTAGCAATCATTCCTAAGCTTCTCTAACTCTTTTATAGTTTTCTTGATAATCAAAGATTGTTTGTGTGTGTTTATGGTTTTATTCATAATATATCAAGGTTAAATACTTTGTAGATTGGAATTACAATGGATGATAAATTCAATGAACTATATTGTTTGTTTTGCATTAATGAATGAATGATTTGGCTTCAATTGAGTTCTAAATTGTGTTATGTATACTTGATCACCACATGTAATGTCTTAGTCAAATATTCATAATGAGAATTGGGGTTTTTGATGAAAAAACAATTGTTGCCACTTAAGTTAAAAGATTGGACTGAAGATAGGGAATCTACTTTGAAAGGGGTAAAAAGATTTGGCATAGGGCTTCATAATCTTTGTTTACATTTACATTGACATAAGAATGCTTGTAAATCTACTCAAATATATCTTTAAATGACTTAGAGATAAGCTTTAAAGGTAATAGGTCAATTCTCCAATCATTTCATTCATAATTAATAAAATCGACTTTGTGTTGATGATTCATTGATTTATACTAAATTTTAATCTCCACTTACTAATTAAGTTTATGATTTGACTAATTGTATAATTGATTATTTGGTAAGCCTGTTCATCTAAGTATCTATTCGACTAATAATTAATTCCTCGATTTCCTTGTGTTCGACCCCTTGTTTATCCTATATTTAGCCATAGGAGCTAGGATATACAATTTAACCCACATCAAATAGAATGAGTGATATTGAATCAATGTCAAATAAATTACAAGAATACCAATTAAAAATAAGTGAACCAAGTGAAAAAGGCATACTAAATGAAAATATTGAAAATAATGAGAAAATAACATGCTAAAAATATGTTATTTTTAAGAATCATTTGGATCATTCAAAGGGTCAAATTCTCTTTGGACAAATTATTATTTGCATATTTATTAATAAATTAAACAAATCATTTTCATGGAATCATAAAGAAATAGCTCAAAATGCAATAGCTAATAATAAAAGATTGCAAGTTGGATTTTGAACAAATAATGATTCATCAAAACATACGAATACAATCAATTCAAGCAAGAACATTATAAGATCAATCAACCTTTTGAACTTAAACTTTAATTGGTCTAGGTTGATAAGTTTCAAAATAATCTTTAGGTAAGAGATTAAGATGAAGCTTTCGATAATAATATA
Source organism: Macaranga tanarius (assembly GCA_949673435.1). Classification (NCBI taxonomy): domain Eukaryota; kingdom Viridiplantae; phylum Streptophyta; class Magnoliopsida; order Malpighiales; family Euphorbiaceae; genus Macaranga; species Macaranga tanarius. The sequence continues at coordinate 14,348 of CATIWO010125810.1, read as the reverse complement.
CATTGCTAGTATATCCTAATCTCATGCAATAAAAGCATTTAACATTGCCAAATCTATTATGCCTTGCTGCACAAGTGCTCCTAGCATGAAAGTGTTGCACATATCTCCTACTAGGAAAGTGAGTTCTAAAGTTTGAATATGTCATGCATTCATAAATATGCACATTATGATGTGGTGTTGTATGCTTAAATATGTGCTTCTTTATGTGTATAAAAGCATACTTGGATTGAGGTCTTTTGGCTTGTGCCTTAGACCTTTGAGCCGTAGGGGGATAAGTCTTAAAAGAGTTGGTTCTAAGCATATGAGACTCTTTAGCCAATGTGGATTGATTCTTAGCACTACCACTAGGAGCATGTGATGAATTATGGTTAGCTTTCATAAATTTATTATGAGAGGATAATGATGATGATAGTCCATGTTCATATCCAATATCGTAGGTATTGCCATAAAATTTTTGAGAAGTTAAAAGAGCATCTAAAGTTTTTTTTTCTTTATAAAACTTAGAAATAGAATTCTTTAGCTCCAAAAATTTTTTAGAAAGCTTTTTATTTTCTTCTCTAGTTTTATCAAATTCACATTTTAAAGAGGTAGAAGCTTTTAAATTATTAGAGAGTTACTCATTTAAGAATGTCACTTTGTAAAACTTATCTTTCAAATCTTCAAATTATTTTAACATTTTTAAAAGCTCTAATTTCTAAAATTTTTCTTTGAAGGTAAATTTTTGCATTTTAAAATAATTTTTCTCATAATAAAGCTCTTATCATCAAGTTCCTCATCATCATCACAATCATAGTCACAAAAGTCATCACAAGAGGAATTAGATAAGAGAGGTGCCTCATAATTGTCCTCCAAGGCCACTAAGCAAAGGTTGGAAACTTCTTATTGCTCCTCCTTCATCTCGGATTTGAAAGAGTCATCCTAAGTAGCTTTGAAAGCTTTTTTCCTTTCGTTTTCTCCCTTATATTTATGGTTGAGCTTAGGACATTCATCTTGAATATGCTCGGGTCTCTTACACTTAAAGCATATAACTTTCTTAGCCTTCTTGGAGCCACCTCTCTTGGATTCCTTGTGCTTACTTAAGTTATTTCTTTTTATGAAGTTTCTTATGATTGATGCAATCTTCTCATCATCTTCACTTGAATATTTAAGGTCATCTTCATCTCTAGAGTCTTGTGATGCTTTGAATGTAAGACTCTTCTTCTTTTCCTCTTTGCCTTATTGTTCCTCTTCCTTTTGCCTCAAAGTAAGCTCATGAGTGAGAAGCTTTCCAATGAGGATATCAATTGAAAGCTTAGAAAGGTCATAAGATTCTTTAATTAAAGTCACTCTTGACTCCCAATCCTTTTTAGGAAGCACTCTTAGGATTTTAGTGTTGACCTATTCCTTTGAATAGTGCTTGCCTAACTTCCTCAAGGTTGTCAATAGGGCATTCAATCAATTTATCATTTCGGTGATGCTTTCATGAGGCTTCATTTTAAAGAGTTCATACTCATAGACAAGGAGTTGAACTTTCTTGGATCTAACTTGAATGTTGCTTTTATAATGGTTCTCCAAGGTATCCCGCATCTCCTTAGCCGAAATGCAATGTTGAATTTTTCCTCCTTCCTTTCTTGACATGGAAGCAATAAGAACCAACACAACCTTTTTATTTTTATGGTTCTCTTCTTTTTCTTCTTAAGACCACTTATTTCTTTCCTTTGGAACTTGAATGTCTTCCACTATCTTTATGGGAGGGTTTCACCCATCTAAGATCACATCTCATAATCTAATAGGATTACTATCAAGATAAAGATCCATTTTGTGATTCTAAAAAGCGTAGTCACTCCCATCAAAGAAGGGTTTATAGGTTTGGAAATAAAAATATTCACTCCTTATGGATTTTTAGATTCTTGCAATTAAGTACCAAGAATTTTACCTCTGATACCAATTGAAAAGGGCCTTAGAGGGAGGTGAATAGGGCCAATATGTAGTTTAGAGGAAAACTAAAAAATTAAAAGAAAATTAAAAAAGGATTAGGTAAATGTCTTAACCCATACAATCAACAACAAGAACAAAGATAAGGATAAGTTTAAGCACAAGAAAAGAAACAATTAATATAAGGATTTATAGAGATTTAGATTATAATCAATCCTACATCCTCTATCTAACTTATCCCCAAGTTAGGATTTTCAATTCCACACAAATCTTATTACTAAGATTGTGTACAATAAAGTATTTTAAGGATCAACACTAACCTTACAATCTTTAATGTGTTTTTCTTTACTCAACATAAACCTTTTCCTATGTGTTTTAAAGCTCACACTTAAACCTTCACACAAGAGTTTTCAAGACTAACTCATAACCTTTACAATCAATATGTTTTTACAAAGGTTCAATACTAATCCAAAGAGAAAGAACCTCACCACCCACTTCTTTAACCCTAAAGAGTAAGTAAATGAAGAAATCATGTATCTAATACTCTCTCAACTCTTACAAGAAGGTAGATACAAACTCAACAAGAGTTTGTTTACAATCAAAGAGTATATAAAGAGAAAATGTCAAAGAAATAAAGTTTGGTTCAATAAATTAGTACAATCAATTTGGTCCACTAACTTTCTAACTTTTTAAATGAAGTTCTAAGCCTTGTATTTACAGTTGGAGATGAAATAATAGTTGTTAGAAAGAAACAAATATGTCCAAAAACTCTTTAAGCTTCATTTAATGTGATTTCAATTTTTTTTATAGGATTATGTCTGCTCAGGAATATGAGCATACCTTTAGGATCGTGAGCTTTGAAAATATGACCGTTGGAGGTGAAATTTGCCCATAAAAGGCATTTCACAGTCATGATCCTACCCTCACGATCATGACTAGCCATCTCATGATGGTGAGAGTGGCAGGTCTCCTTCAGCTCAGACTTTTCAATCGTGCATTACAAATCTGCCAACCTTAGGATCATGAGCGTACCCTCAGGATCGTGAGGGTAGTCAACGCTTAGTCAAACTTGTATATTTTGACTTCAATTGATCCCATATGAGTTGTAATCATTCATGAGCTAATTAGAGATATTTATAGGGACCCTTAAAGACTTTAATTAAGCTTCAAATCACCCTCTATTGCTTGCTTTATCAATGACATTAATTTAATTCATAGTCACACTTAAATAAACATATTAGTAATTCAAATTTGATCGTTAAAGTCAAAATAAAGGTTGATTTAAGATTGATCGACACATTAATCATACAAAGGGTCAACAGTGTGTATTACTAAATTATCAGTGGTAACTCAAAGAGCTGCAGAAAATATTGATTTGTTCATTGTAAAGTTCATAAAGATGAGAAACAGATGCAGAATTCTTCTACTTGAGACTGAGTATGTCAAGATGGCATAAAGGGTCTTGATATTGAACTAAGGAAAAAATTTTAAGGCATAGAATTTAGAGACTTCTATGAGTTAACTGCTAAGGTTACTAAATATGAAGAAATATTAAGGAAAGAAAATCAAAAAAGAAAGGCTATCATAGGAACTTACTTTTAAGATGTCATAACTATAAAAATTGTGGTAGCTAACATACTAATAATATTGGTTTTTATGTCTATCCACTCTTGGCGAGGAAGGCTCTAGAAACATGGAAGAAGCCTTAAGCCTATATTTGACTTTCTATTGAAGGAAAATCTTATCAAATTACCTTTTGATCACAAGTTGCCAACTAAAGAAGTACTAAAGGGGAGGAAGTACTATAAGTATCACTATACGTTTACTCATTCCACTAATGCTTGTTAGATGTTTAAGGATATGATACAAGCTCATATCAATAAAGACATATTAAAATTCCCTAATAATGCATACAGACATATAGACACGACAACAAATTCAAATCTTTTGAATTATGACAGAGGACCAATCACAAGATTAAGAGCTAAGAGGATGAAAGATGCTGCTAAAGAACTTGTGCAAAAGAGTCTCGAGCCTATAGAATAAAAATTGAATGATTTGGTAAAAACTAAGTTAACAAATTTGCTTAGTTGTGATATAGTCAATACACGCCGCTGTGTATGTTTGCATGGCCGTGTTGAATGTTCATGAAATGCCTCGAGGCAAACACGGGTTAATACACGCTCGTGTTCAAGGTTGTGTTGATATACACGCCCATGCTTATTTCTAAAGCATCATCTAGCATGATACACGATCAGAAGACATGCCCATATAGTATGCTGTAAAGCTGTCGGGTTTCTGAGGAAACATTAAAACACACTCGTGTAGAGACAAGTACAGACTGTGTGCCAAGCCATGTTAGAGTCTGTCAATTTGCTAAAATTCTCGGAGCTCGTACATGCCCGTGTGGTCTTCAGATATGCCCGTGTCTCGATGAATTATAATTTTAGTCTAATTAGGAGTTTCTTTATATTTTCTTTTCTAATTAGGATTTTTATTTATTTAGGAGTTAATTACATACTCCTATATGGAATTGGTTTCTTTCAGAATTAGTTTAGGTTTAGGAATACAAGTGAATTGGTTTCTTTCAGAGTTAGTTTAGGTTTAGGAATACAAGTGAATTGGTTTCTTTCAGAGTTAGTTTAGGTTTAGGAATACAAGTCTAACATTATTATTAGGAGAAGTTAATTGATTTTATTCAAATTCTTAATTGAATTTTCTTGAGTTCTTGCAAGAACTATTTTTTGAATTTACTTCGAGCGTGTTGCAATTCAAACCTTGATAATTATAGGTGCTAGTTGTTAGATAACTAGTATTGCTAATTCCCTTTAGTTTATGCTAGGTAGATCTTTGGGCAATAGTTCCAATAGATTGTTACAAATCCTAGTTGTTAGATAACTAGCAGGTTATATCAGTTTGGTATCAAAGCACTGGCTCTAGTATATGCTATATATCCTTAGCGTAGTATTTGTATATTTATTAAAAAAAATTCATCAAAGTTCATCCATATTAAAATTGCATCAAGCAATTCAGGTACAACAAAATTGAAGAAAGCCGCATCAACCATCGCCCATTGCATCAACAAAAAATTCGTGAGTAAGCATTCTACCCCTTGAAAACGTATCCTAATTGCATATCTTTGCCTTATTTTCTTCATCTACCTATCCTACAGCATTCTACATCTTTAACCCCTTCTATCTACCAGTTAATCATCCAAAAATACACCAAAATTTGTGCATAAACAATCCCCAAAATTCAAACATTTATGAATTCACCCAAAACAGCCCCACACTTACATCTTTTGGTTTTTCTTTCACTAATAGCATTAATTATCTTTTTTGATTTGTAATTCTCTCAGAGTAGTAAGAGTTTAGCTCAATTAAGAACTCGAAAGGAAATTATTTTGTGTGTGATTAATTATGAGTGCATTAGAGAGTTTCTAATTAATTGAGAGAAATATGTGAGGGAGTGTTAGAATAGGATTTTTTTTTATTTCTCTTTTAGATTTACATCATGGATACAAAAGAGAAACTTACATTGGATGTAATACAAGTAATGTTGTAAAAGATATTAGCTCAATAAGAATATATAAGGAGTGATAATTAAAAGGTCCATGAATGATTTAAAAGGTTGGGGTTAGCTACCCCTATCCGAACAAAAGAGATCCAACACATTCTCTTCAATAATCTAGAAGAGGAGGCAGCCAAAGAAGGATCGACGCGTGCCAACAAAGGTAAGACCAAATATGGAAATTTGGGATCAATCAAGATGAAGATTCCAGCTTTCTAAGGGAAGAGTGATCTGGAGGCATACTTGGAGTGGGAAAAGAAGGTTGAACGAGTGTTTGAGTTCCATAATTATACCAAAGAGAAAAAGATAAAATTGGCCACTATAGAGTTCACTGACTATGGTAGGTGTGTGGTGGGATCAATTTACCTCCATTAGGCATAGAAGTGGAGAAGGATTGGTTACCTCATGGTTTAAGATGAAAACCATAATGAGGAAGAGATTTGTACCTCAACACTATTATAGAGAGGTGTATAACAGGTTATAAAGGTTGAACTAAAGCTCTAGGAGTGTTGAAGAATATTTCCAAGAAATGGAGATGGCCATGATTCGAGCTAACATTCAGAAGGATAGAGAGGCCACCATGGTACGATGTCTATCAGGTTTGAATAATGAAATTGCTAACCTCATTGAATTGCATCATTATGTAGATTTGAAGGACATAGTACACATAGCATTCAAGATGGAAAAGAAATTAAAGGTGAAAACCAAAATAAATTTGAATCCTACAACTACATGGAAATCGAATTGGAAGAACAAGGGAGGAGAAACAAGTGCAAGTAAGGGCAAATTTGAGCCAAGTAAAAGCAAGGATGTTACTACACTAAAGACAACCTAAGGATGCCAAATCCAAAGGTAAGTCAAGTAATATTCAGTGCTTTGGATATTTGGGATATGGGTATAAGGCTGCACAATGTCCTAATGCCATGACCCTACACAATGGGGAGGTGGTAAGTGAGGAAGATGATGATGATGATGACTTGAGTAATATGCCATCATTGGAGGATGCATTTGATGTGGAGGAGGAATCAGCCCCACAAGGACCAATTTACACTTTGATTACTAGGTGTTCCTTAAATATGGAAGCTAAAGAGGAAGTGGTACAATGTGAAAACATCTTTTATACTCAATGTATGATATATGATAAATTGTGTAGTATGATTATAGATGGTGGGAGTTATGTTAATGTTATTAATGCTACTTTAGTTGATAAATTGGGAATTAAAACAACTAAACATCCTAAACCTTATAGATTACAATGGTTGAATGAAAATGGAAATATTAAGGTCACTAGGCAAGCATTGATTATATTCTCTATTGGGCATTATTGTGATGAGGTATTATGTGATGTAGTTCCTATGAAAGCTAGTCACATATTATTAGGACGTCCATGGCTATATAATAGGCGAGTCATATATAATGGTTTTACTAATAAATACTCATTTAAGATGAATGGTAGGACAACCAATTTGCTATCTATGTCACCTAAGGAAGTGTATAGAGATCAGAAAATTTTGAGTGAATGTGAGAGTGCACATGAAAAAGAAAAGGTGCACCAATAAAAGGTAAGTTGTGAGAAAAGCCAAGAGAGGCGTAAGGAAAGAGAGGAAAAAGGAGAGAAAATAGAGGGGATGTGCAGAGAGAGTAAAAATAATGAGATTGCGCATACAAAAGGAGAGAATAGTGTGCAAAGAGTGGTAAAAAAGAAAGGTAAAAGGCAATTTCTTTGCAAGAGAGGGTGAGTTTAGAAAGGCTTATCTAAGTAAGCACTCTATGATACTATTAGTATTCAAGGGTTCATGTTTAGCTTTTAATACTAACCTAATTCTCTCTTATCTACCTAGTTCTTTTCAAGTGTTATTATAAGAATTTGAGAACTTATTTCCTAAGTCTATGCCCGATGGTTTGCTACCATTAAGAGGGATAGAACATCAAATTAATTTTCTTCTTGGAGCACAAATTTCAAATAGGCCAGACTATAGAAGTAACCTCAAATAAACAAAGGAATTACAAAGACAAGTAGATGAGTTATTGTCTAAAGAGTTGAATAGAGAAAGTATGAGCCCATGTGTTGTACCCATGCTACTGGTGCCTAAGAAGGATGGAACATGGCGTATGTGTGTTGACTGTTGTGCCATTAATAAAATCACTATAAAGTATTGCCATCCTATACCTCATTTAGACAACATGTTAGATGAATTATATGGTGCATTGGATGAATTACATGGTGCATACATATTTTCTAAAATTGATTTAATGGCTGGGTATCATCAAATTAGAATAAAAATTGGTGATGAATGGAAAATTTCCTTTGAAACAAAATATGGCTTATATGAGTTGTTAGTCATACCATTTGGTTTAACTAATACTCCTAGTATATTTGTGAGTTTAATGAACCATGTTTTGAGGGATTTTATAGGTAAGTTTGTTGTCTATTTTAAAGATATACTTGTGTATAGTAAATCACTAGAAGACTATGTTATGCATATTAGATCTATTTTTAGTATTTTACAAGAACAAAAGTTGTATACTAGGCTTGCTAAATATTCATTCTGTGTGCCTAAAATTATATTTTTAGGATATGTTGTTAGTGAACATGGTATAAAAGTGGATTATGAGAAGGTTAAGGCTATTGAAACTTGGCCTACACCTAGGAATTTTGGGGATATTCGTAGTTTCCATGGGTTAGCTAGTTTTTATAGACGCTTTGTGCGTGATTTTTCTAGCATAGCTGCCCCTTTGATAGAAGTGGTTAAAAAGAATGTTGGATTTAGGTGGGGAAAGGAACAAGAGGATGCTTTTAACATGCTAAAATCTAAATTAATTTCTACACCTATTCTTGTTTTGCCTAACTTTGAAAAAACATTTGAGATTCAATGTGATGCTTCTGGAGTGGGAATTGGAGCTGTTCTAATATAAGAGGGTAAGCCAATTGCATATTTCAGTGAGAAATTAAGTAGCATAGCACTTAATTACCTGACATATGACTAGGAGATGTATGCCTTGGTAAGGGTATTGGAAATATGGCAACATTACCTACTGTCCAAGAAGTTTATTATCCATACCGACCCTGAGAGTTTGAAGCATTTAAAGGGACATAATACGCTCAATAAAAGACATGCTAAATGGAGTGAGTTTCTTGAGTCTTTTCCTTATGTTATCAAATACAAACAAGGTAAGAAAAATATTGTGGCTAATGCATTGTCAAAGAGGTATATTTTACTTAATACTTTAGATGCTAAATTGCTTGGTTTTGAGTATATTAAGGAATTGTATGCACATGATCTTGATTTTAGCAATGTATATAATGCATGTGAGACAACTGACTTTGATAAATTTTATAGACATAATGGGCATTTATTTCGTTTAAAGCAACTCTGTATGCCTAGATGTTTATTACATTTATTGTTAATTAAGGAGGCATATAAGGGAGATTTAATGGGACACTTTGGAATAGCTAAGACATTAAATATTTTACATGAGCACTTCTTTTGGCCTAATATGAAATCTGATGTATCTAAGTATTGTGCTAATTATATTACATATTTGCAAGCTAAGTCTAAGGTGCATCCACATGGATTGTATACACTATTGCCTGTTCTATAATCACCTTGGGTAGATATATCTATAGATTTTATACTTGGACTACCTAGGACTAGGCGTGGTAATAATAGCATATATGTGGTTGTTGATAGGTTTTCTAAGATGGCACATTTTATTCCATGTCATAAAACCTATGATGCATTGCATATTGCTCATTTGTTCTTTAAGAATATAGTGCGTTTGCATGGTATACCTAAAACTATAGTGAGTGATAGGGATACTAAGTTTTTATCCTATTTTTGGAAGACCTTATGGGCAAAATTAAAAACTAAATTGTTATTCAGTACTGCATATCATCCACAAACTAACGGTCAAACTGAAGTTATGAATAGAACCTTAGGACAACTCATGCGTACTATAATTAAGAAGAATATGAAATCATAGGATGAGATTTTACCTTATATAGAGTTTGCATATAATAGGGATGTGCATTCATCTACATATTATTCACTTTTAAAAATTGTGTATGGTTTTAATCCTTTAACACCATTGGATCTATCACATTTGCTTGTGAATGAGCAAGTTAATTTAGATAGTATTCGAAAGGCAGATTTTGTGCGCAATTTACATGAAAAGGTAAGGCAAAATATTAAAAAGTGAAATCAATAAGTGGTAAATCAAAGGAATAAAGGACGCAAGCAGTTGATTTTGAGCCTAGAGATTGGTTTTGAATACATTTATACAAGGAGAGGTTTCCTACTCAAAGGAAATCTAAGCTACATCCTAGAGGAGATGGACCGTTTCAAATTTTGGCAAGAGTCAATGACAATGCCTATAAATTAGATCTCCCAGGTGAGTATAATGTTTCTACAACCTTTAATGTATCTGACCTTCTTCCTTTTAATTATAAAGGTGAAGATTCGAGGGTAAATCCTTTCAAGGAAGGGGGGAGTGATGCGTACGAATATATAGACACAATAACAAATTCAAATCCTTGGAATTATAACGAAGGACCAATCCCAAGATCACAAGCTAAGAGGATGAAAGATGCTGTTAAAGAACTTGTGCAAAAGAGTCTCGAGCCTATAGAATAAAAAGGGGATGATTTGGTAGAAACTAAGTTAATCAATTTACTTAGTTGAGATCTAGCCGATACACACTGCTGTGTATGTTTGCACGACTATGTTGAATGTTTGTGAAATGCCCCGAGGCAAACACGGATTTATATACGCCCGTGTTCAAGGTCGTGTTGATATACACACCCGTGCTTATTTTCAAAGCGTCATCTAGCATGATACTCGGTCAGAAGACACACCCATGTAGTATGCTGTTAAGCTGTTGGGTTTCTGAGGAGACGTCGAAACACGCCCGTGTAGAGACAAGTACAGACTGTGTGCCAAACCATGTTGGAGTCTGTCGATTTATTAAAATTCTCAGAACTCGTACACACCCGTGTCTCGATGAATTATAATTTTAGTCTAATTAGGAGTTTCTTTATGTTTTCTTTTATAATTAGGATTTTTATTTATTCAGGAGTTAATTACAGATTCCTATATGGAATTGGTTTCTTTCAGAGTTAGTTTAGGTTTAGGAATACAAGTCTATAAATACTTGTATCAACATTATTATTGGGAGAAGTTGATTGATTTTATTCAAATTCTTAATTGAATTTTGTTGAGTTCTTGCAAGAGTTATTTTCTGAATTTGCTTCGAGTGTGTTGCAATTCAAACTTTGATAATTAGAGGTGCTAGTTGTTAGATAACTAGTATTGAAAATTCGCTTTAGTTTATGTTAGATAGATCTTTGGAGTTCCAATAGATTGTTACAAATCCTAGTTGTTAGATAACTAGCGGGTTGTATCACCTAAGAAGAAAGAAGCAATGCATATAGAAAATAATAGCACTATTATACTAGCAAAATAAGGCTCGTATCAAATGTCAATGATGCAACAAACCTCAAGGCAAACAACAAAAATTAATCAAGGTAACTTCCTCAACATGATAATGAAAAGTCACAATTATAGTAGCAACATAAGACTATAGCTAATGACATGACAAAGTAAACATTTTTTTAACTCACTCTATTTTATAAAAATAAAATAATGTAATCCCTAAGTTCTAACAAAATAAAATAATTTAGTCCTTCAATTTTTTTAAATTTAAAATTTCAATACTAACTAAATTTTAGACATGTATATATATCTCCATCAATATGTTAACTCAAAAGTCAAGTTCTAATTTTAATAAATTTATATTATAATTCTTTTACTTAATTTTATTAATTTTTGTTCCATTTAAAATTAATATTTATCTAAAACTAAAATAATATATAAAATGAATCACTTGAAAAGAAGGTAAAATTAATGAAATCAAATATAAAAAAATAAATATAAAATAAAATTAATGAAAATTAATGAATTAAAATATTATTTTTTAATTTCGAAATCTTGATAGAGATATGTGAAATTGCTGAAAATTTAGTAAAAATTGTGATAAATTTGAAATAATTAAAAAATTTAAAAAGAATAATATTTTTTATTGTATTAAAATAAAAATGATTGAAGTGTTAGTTTTTATAAAATAGAGGGGATAAAATTTTTAGTTTTCATAAAACAGAAGGGGTAAAATATCTTATTTATTATGATACTAACAAAAAATTTAATAGAAGGGGTAAATTGTAAAAATGTAATTTGCTCTAATTTCTATCCATACTACTAAGAATTTTCATTAGACTATATAGTGATAAGTCTAGTTTGAATAGCCTTATTAAGCAAAAGCTTAATATGAAATTGAATAGAATTTTTGAACTCCAATAATTTGTTAATATTGACTTCATTTGTCCTGTGCAAAATGAAGTTAACCAACTCATATAATAATTTTATGATAAAGGAGTATTTGGTGATTCATCAAAAGAAAGACAAGACCTAACGATTAAGGTAATAAAATTGGTGAATAATATGCTAAATGCTATAGAACAAAAGAAAGTTTTGAAAGCACCTGTAACAAAGACAAGACATAAATAAATTAAGATAAAAAATGGTCCCTTATATTAGTGACCATGAAACTATAGCAATTAGTATGTGTGCATTAACAATTTGGCCAAAAATCTTAGAAAATCTCTAAGTCTAATAGATAAAGCTCCATTATACATAAATCACATAATCTTTAATGAGCTTATTTTTATGAAGATGACTTTGTATAGGGCTAATTTTCCATATAGGATAAAAGAAAAATTCATATTTAAGATAACCTGTTAAGATCAGTTATAAATTTGATAGTTTCCCTAAATCTAAATTGTGAAAAATATGTGTTTAAAAAGATAGATGAGTGGATTATAATAATAAAATTTACAATTCCATTTAGTATTTATACTCCTGCAAGCGTCTAAGAGTTGTGCAAAGCCATCATGGTTGATAATGTTTAGAAATAATGGGACTTACTAATAGCTCACATTCTAATCAAGCAAGAAATGGATAAAGAAATCTTAACCGATGGAGTTTTAGCTCTAGTGGAGGACATTTTAAGAAAACAATTTTAATATATGAATCTCTTGATTGGATATAGATTTTTGATCCATAAATTTATTATTTTTACTACAAATTTTTTTTAATTTCATTATTTTTATGATTTTTTATGATTCATTTGCTAGTCTGTAAACTTTAAAGGTGCATTCTATAATAATTTTATTTTTTACAAAGTAAATTATACTTTGTCAGTAACCACTATTGGATGATAAAATATACTCTCATCTAATGGTGATAAACATAAAGTAAAACAATAGCAATTCAAAATCCAAGTAAGCATAGAATTTTCCAACTTTAAAAACTAAACATTTTGTTTTATATTTCAATTCTAAAATTACAAAAATATTTATTTAAAATAAATAATATTTTTATTTTTATTTAAGAATAATTTTATTTTTTAATTTTCATAATCACTATGTAATTCATTAAAATTATATCAAAATTTTAAAATTAAAAAATAATTTTTTTCTTAAATTATTAGTTGTTTTAATAATGGCAAATAAAATTCAATTAATATATTATAAATGAATAAATTTTTTTTATTTGTATAAACTCAATTGAGTTTATCAATATTATAATTTATATTAGATTTCAAATAATTGTTAAAGTCAGTTGTTTTGAATTAGACAAAAAAATTAAAAATATTTCTTTAAATTCAAATATTTTACAAATAAGTGAACATATTTTTCTAATCAATAATTTTTTTCGTTTTTATATCTATAAGATTTCTCAATGATAACATATATGACATATAATTATTATTAAGTTTTTCCTAATTTATCTTTTTAGGAATTTTTTTCAATTTATTATTGATATTTATATATTAAAATATGTTTATTGTATATCAGGCAATAGTTTATAATCTTTGCACTACGAAATTAAATCAATTATATTGAAATCTAAAATTTAATTTTATATAGTTTAATTAAAATTATTAACTTTTGAAAAAATATTTATTCATTTATGATACTAATTAAAATTATATATTTAAAATATAACTAAGAACTATTTAATTAATTTTATTTGTCATTACTGATAAAACTATTAATTTAAGAAAACTATTATTTTTAATTTTTAAATTTGTTTGATGCTATTTTAATGAATTATATAGTTATTATAAAAATTAAATAATAAAATAAGTTAAAAATAAGAAATAAAAATATTATTTACTTAAAATATCAAAAATAAAATATTTTTGTTGTTTTACTAATAAAATATATAAAAAAAGTTTAATTGACTAATAAAAAATGACTTTAATTAACATATAGAACTAAGAACAATTCTTTTTAAAAATTATACAATTTAGGACTAATAACAATTTTCATGCAAAATTTTTAATATTTAATGGTAAAAAATATTTTTTTATAAGACTTAATTGTAAGATATAACAATTTTTAGTACTAAAATTTAATGGTAAAAAATATTTTTTAGGGTAATTTACTAACACCCCCCTGAGGTTTGGCCAAACTCACTACTCCATCCCTTCATTTTCAAAAGTCAATTAAATACCCCCTCAAGTTTGATTCCGTCAACTATTTCCCCCCTCTGTTAAAAAAAATTGGAATATACTGTTAATTTTTGGAATATTCTTTTAACTAAAGAAAATAATTAATATTAAAATATTAATAATTATATGATATTCCATAAATGCCCTTGACCTAAAAAAACACTCTTCTCATTCATACTCCCTCTCTCTCTCTCACCCGACACCCAAACTCAATCTTCTTCTCATCTACACTCCTTCTCTCCCACTCTCAAGCCCATCGTCACCTACTTGCCACCCATTGCCGCTCGTTACCG
>CATIWO010125792.1:0-18572 GCA_949673435.1 Macaranga tanarius | reverse complement strand
TTATACCCCCTTATAACTAATATAATAATAATTCAAATAATAAATATCACCATACTAACTAATTATCTCCTTAATGAAAATGGCATAATGCATCATAAACCCACAACTTCTTTTCATGACAATCTAACCCAACCTTATCTTACAGATAAGTCCTTCTCTAACAACAACACATTTCCACACTTAGACAAAATCCACAAATACTCACTATATAACATGAATTCATTATGCGAGAACAGTGTATCAAAAATGTGGGTGTTACAGATGGGACTAAAATTGAAGCGGTTAGGCAGTGGCCAAGACCGACAACCCTTACTGAGGCACGGAGCTTTCATGGGCTGGCATCATTTTAGGGTAAAGGTGCATTTTAGCCCCTAATATTTATGCTCAGGAGCACATATGCCCCTTACATTTTTTTGGAGCATTTTAGCACAAAAATAAGTTTCAGCTGTGATTTTGGCCCCTCTGCTAATGGCTTCAATTGACAGTGTTAAAAGGAAAAAGGTGCATTTTAGCCCCTAATATTTATGCTCAGGAGCACATATGCCTCTTACATTTTTTTGGATAATGTTCACATAAAAATAAGTTTCAGCTGTGATTTTTGCCCCTCTACTTTGGGCAAGGGTGCATTTTAGCCCCTAATATTTATGCTCAGGAGTACATATGCTCCTTACATTTTTTTTGGACCATTTTTGCACAAAAATAAGTTTCAGCTGTGATTTTTGCCCCTCTACTAACAGCTTGAATTGATATTTAAAAATGATTCAACAGTACTGATTTGGTTTTAAGGGGGTCAAATTACAACTGAAATAGACTACACAACCATCAACCTATTGTAATTTATCCCTATCTTATCATGCGAAAGCCAAGATAACATATCTCTACGAGGATGAACTAACCTGTGGCACCCCAGATAAAGGCCTTGGGCATAACTTGCCATGAAATCAACAGCAAAATTTGGCACCCTATAAATGTGAGATATTTTCACCTCCCATGAACGTTGCAACAGAGATCTTATTGCTGATATCAGGTGCGTGTGAGCATGAACCTCTTCAGGTTGTAACTGGAGTAACCTGGTTGCACTCAAACTATCTGTTTCTAGGACCTCATTCCGATAACCAAGCTCCTATGCCAGCTCTAAACCTTCCCAAATACCCCAAAATTCTGCTTCTAGAACTGAGCAAACTCCCATCTTCATTGCAAAATCCACGATCCAATTTCCATAAAAATCCCTTATCAGGCCCCCAGCTATAGCCACTTGCCTTTGCTTAATGACAACACCATCAGAATTGACTTTCACCCATCCCGAATCAGGCGGCTTCCAGCCTATCATCCTCTGCACTCTATTTTGGCCAGTTATCGTGAATTGCCCAATTCTTTCCATCAATCTAGAAATTTCCCATGCACGATATAAAATATCCTTCACTTTATTTTCTTTCCAACATTCCTTTTGAAAAATATAATTGATTACGCCAGTGCCAAATTCTCCATATGGCAACTCTAAAAATATAACTCCATGAAAAATATAATAGATTACGCCAGTGCTAAATTTTGCTACTGATTTTAGGGCAAGGTATGCCCAAGGCCTTTATCTAAGGTGCCACAAGTTGGTTCATCCTCCTGCAGATTTGTTATCATGGATTTCGCATGATAAGATGAGGATAAGTTACAATAGGTTGATGGTTGTGTAGTCTGTTTCAGTTGTAATTTGACCCCTTAAAACCACATCAGCACTGTTGAATCCTTTTTAACACTGTCAATTCAAGCCGTTAGTAGAGGGGCAAAATTCACAGCTGAAACTTATTTTTGTACGAAAATGATCCAAAAAAAATATAAAGGGCATATGTGCTTCTGAGCATAAACATTAAAGGCTAAAATACGCCTTTGCCCAAAGTAGAGGGGCAAAAATCACAGCTGAAACTTATTTTTATACAAAAATGGTCCAAAAAAATGTAAGGGGCATATGTGCTCCTGAGCATAAACATTAGGAGCTAAAATGCACCTTTGCCTTTTTAACACCGTCAATTGAAGTCCTTAGCAGAGGGGCTAAAATCACAGCTGAAACTTATTTTTGTGCTAAAATGCTCCAAAAAAAATGTAAGGGGCATATGTGCTCATGAGCATAAACATTAGGGGCTAAAATGCACCTTTTTCCATCATTTTATAGGCATTTCATTCCATATTTCAGCAATATTATAGCACCTATAACGGACTGTATGAAGGGCAACCAGTTTTATTGGACTTATGAGGCTGAGACAACTTTTCATTCCATCAAGGATCGACTTATGACAGCTCCAATTTTGGTGTTTCCTGATTTTTCACAGCCTTTTGAGCTCCATACTGATGCATCTCATGTAGGAATTGGAGTGGTGCTGAGTTAGAATGGCAGACCAGTAGCATTCTTCAGTGAGAAGCTGTCAGGTTCTAAGCTTAACTATAGCACTTATGATGTGGAGTTTTATGCAGTAGTGCAAGCAGTCAGGCATTGGAGACATTATTTATTTTATAGAGAATTTATTTTATACACTGATCATGATTTCTTGAGACATCTTCACAGTCAGGATAAGGTGTCACCTAAGCATGCAAGATGGGTTGCTTATTTGGAGAGGTTTACTTTTGTGGTGAAGCATAAGGCAGGGGTAAATAACCGAGTAGCAGATGCATTGAGTAGACGAAGCAGCTTGTTGATCACCATGAGCGTTGAGGTACCTGGTTTCGACTCTTTAGTGAACTGTTGTTTACTGACCCTTATTTTTGTAGTGTCCTGCAAGATGTTCAGGCTGGGCAGAGTGCAAATTTTATGGTGCAAGAGGGATATCTATTCAAAGGTAACTAGTTATGCATTCCAGATTGCAGCCTTCATTTGCAGATAATTCAAGAACTGCATGGGGAGGGATACGTGGGCAGAGACAGAACTTTGCACTTGGTTTAGTCATCTTACTTCTGGCCTATAATGCGTAAAGAGGTAGAAAAGTATGTGTAGCGATATAGAGTTTGTCAAATTTCAAAGGGGACAGCAACAAATGCAGGGTTGTATCTACCATTACCAGTGCCAACTCAGCCTTGGTCTGATATTAGTATGGATTTCGTGTTGGGGCTGCCACGAACACAATAATATAATGATTCCATCTTTGTTGTGGTTGATCGTTTTTCTAAGATGGTTCATTTCATACCCTGCAAAAAGACCACATATACTGTTAATGTAGCACAGTTATTTTTTCATGATGTCTATCGTTTGTATGGCTTGCCTACATTTATTGTTTCAGACAGAGATACTCGTTTCCTCAGTCATTTTTGGCGTAGTCTATGAAAGATCATTAACACTCAGTTGAACTTCAGTATTGCTTATCATCCTCAAACAGATGGACAGACCGAGGTTGTTAACAGGTCCCTTGGTAATTTGTTGAGGTGTTTGGTGGGGGATTATGTTAAAAGTTGGGATCAGCATTTGTGTCAGGCTGAGTTTGTTCATAACCATGCTGTGAGCAGAAGCACTAGTTTTAGTCCCTTTCAGGTTATTTATTTGGTTCAGCCTAAGGGCCCTCTGGATTTGATGGTGTTTCCTAGCAAGACTAAGGTTCATAGGAAGGTAGCAGATTTTGTTACAGGTTTGTAGGAGGTTCACAAAGTAGTATATGATAACCTGTCTCGGTCCAATGCAAAATATAAAGTTGCTGCAGATCAACATCGTCGGCATTTGGAGTTTGACGTGGGAGACTTTGTTTGGGCTATCCTCATGAAGGATCATTTTCCTACTGGGGAGTATAATAAACTCTCTGCTAGAAAGATTGGTCCAGTTGAGATTGTGGAAAAAATTAATCCCAATGCTTATCGTCTTAAGTTGCCTAGCCATATACGAACAGCTGATGTGTTTAATGTCAAGCACTTAATTCCTTTCTCGGGTGATTATTCTGATAATGATGATGCTGCTGTTGGCAATTCGAGGACGAATTTTCTCTACCCTGGGGAGAATGATGCAGATGAGTTGGCTCTGGTGTTTTTAGAACATTGCGATGCGCAGCGTTGCTTCTAACGGTCATAACTTTTGCTACAGGTAGAATCGCTAAGTCTATTATATATCAAATTGAAGCTGACTCAGAGCTCTATATGGGGTCCATTTAACTAGTTTAGCGGAGGCCGTTTTGACCTTCAAATTCCATCATTTTAGCCTTCATTTTGGCCTTTGAAGTTTATGTTCTTTTTTATTTTTATTTTTGGGCTTTTTGTTGGGCTTTTCTTTTTATTTTTTCATTAGGATTTTGTGAATATTATTTATAGGGATTGTTTGATATTGTTGGCAGCTTTTGGAATTTTAAGAATTAATTTTGAATTTTTCCAAACCTCGGTATTCCTTGAATCAACGGGATTTGATGCTTGATTCCTAGTATTCAATCGAATCAATAGGGTTTAGAATATTGTTTCTGGAATTCATTGTGAATCAACAGATTCAATAAGTATCTATTTTAATAGGGCTTCCGCTACATCACATTTTACATACTGAACTTAATTAATGCTGAATAACGTGTTTGCATCTTGTAACCTAGGGCGAATTTTCTTTAACCTGAGGGAAACGATGTGGTGCAGTAAGTCTTGAAGTTATTGGAATGAGTTCGCAGAACAATGGATAGGAGACGTAATTATTATTATTATTATTATTATTATTAGAGTAGTAGTAGTAAATTATGGGTAGAGTTTGATTTTTATTTCTATTTTAGAATTGATTTTTATTTGATTTTTATTACTGTTTTATTGTTGGTTTTATTTTCTAGTTAGGATTTGATTTTCTACAATTTAGTTGGGATTTGATTTCCTTCCTTAGTTTGGAATATTTTTATTTTCTTTTCTAATTAATTAAGGGTTGGTAGGCTTGTGCCACCCTATAAATATGTAAGTCCCAGAACAATGGAGACACAATTTTTGGTGATTAATAAAATTCTTTAGTTTTCCCAATTTTCGGCATTCTTTTGTGAATCAACGAAATTGATACCTAATTCCTGGTAGTCTTAAGACTCAACAGCTTTTGGAAGATCACTTATTGGCAATCATACGCGATTCAACAGTTCGTGATAGTTATCCTTATTTTTATACCTTCAGATAGGGGTGTTCATGGCCTCCGAAATGGCCGAACCAAAAACCGAACCGACCCTATTCGGTTCGGTTCGGTTTGTATTTTTAAAATTTTCAAATTTTTTGAACCGAACCGAAATTTGGTTCGGTTCGATTTTATGTAAAAAAAAAGTTCTATTATCCGAGATAACCGAAATAACCGATTTTTTTATTTTTTATTTTTTATTTTAATTTTTCTAAATATTTGTTAAAAATATATACAAATTTAATATAAAAATAATCAATATTTTAAAATTTTTGGTTCGGTTCGGCCGGTTCAGTTTTCTACCCAAAAATTTCGGTTCGGTTTTGGACCAAATTCGATTCGGTTCGGTTCTGATTTTTTCAACTTCGGTTATTTCGATTCGGTCAGAAAATTGCCAAAACCGAACCGACCGATAAACACCCCTACCTTCTGATGCGTCAATAAGCTTCCCAGCATGCGCATCTTGGATAATAATCCCCAAAAGCCAGCTGTTCGAATGGCAAATTTATGTATGGTTTCTTCACATACGGTAGGTTGTTCATTTAGTGGAATTCTGAAGACTGAGCATTTAAAATTGAAATGTTACTCTTGGTGATCACACTATTTAATGGTATACTTGAACCAAGTGGGACGTTAATTTGTTTGTTGCAAATAAATGACTATTTTTAAAATTTAAATAAATGTATCTATACCTATTTTATAAATTAAACGGTCATAATTAAATTAAAATAAATCTAATAGTTTTTAACTTTATTTGTACACATACAAACATATGTACTGTAGAATGACTTTTATATTATAAGATCTTGCTCCTCTTTCATATATTACCCATTATTAATTTTTTTTGAGGAAATATTATCCATTATTAATTAATGAAATATATTTATGGCTTTTGATGATGATGAAAAAAAAAAACCTAACTTTGCCGACCCAAATGAGAGATATAACAGTAGGTAAAAATCGTTGGCTACAATGGATTTGCTTGAATTATTAAATTGCAGAAAATTGATTGTGTACTATGTGGTTGAAATTGCAATATTTAGGGCCCATCAGTCAACTCTTTTTGAAATTTCACTTTCAAAAACCTATCTAACACACGTACGAGAAGTCTTCTTCTTTGGAATTGAAGAAGGGAGTAGGTTTGGAACGTAGCTGTAATATTATTATTTTTAGGGTACTGCACAGCACTCCTTTTCAATTCTTCTTGAGTTTCTTTCACTCTTAACTTGTCTTTTGGTGTAATCCAGTATTTGCACTTGTCTTATTCACTCAATTTCATGCAATTATTGATTGTGTCGTCAACTCTTCCACAAACCAATAATTATGAATTTATGACTCCTTCAACACCAAAACTAGAGGCCAACTGCTTAATTTTTATTCAGATTTAAAAATATAATAAATATAAGTAATTTATTGATATTTTTAATATTATTTTTAATTAATGTTAAATAATTAAATATTTTTTTTATTAAAGTTAGATGATTTAAATAAATATATATATTAAATAAAGAGTTCTTAGTAAATTAAAAAATTAATTATCAGTTTTTTTAAAAAAACCTACAATTTAGATAGATAAAAAAAAATAAATTACATTTTCTTCGATTAAAATTTATTTTAATTAATAATTATCTCCCTCTTATTTTGGAATCGAATTTTTACTTCTCTCGGTTATAATTCTTTAGCAGTTAAAAGAGTTCTATCAAGATTAGATCTTTTTTCCGTTAATTGGTATTAAAATAGCCTTAAAATACCAAAAGTCTACAGTACTCTCAAAGATGCAATCCCTAACACAATAGCTATTTTTTTCCTTCACCTTACCTCCTCTCACTCTAAGCCATCTACTGCCATACATCTAAAGAGCTATAACTTAAACTCCATTGAGAATCACATAATCACAATTTATTGTAACATCAACCATAAAATCATCCAAGTGTGGTACAAAAAAACAAAAAAACTCTAAGTCTATAGCGGTTCCTTAAATTCAACACCAACAGAATCAATCATTGAAACCTTACAATGTATATAATTACTAAGAAAGACTGGTTTACCTAATGATTAGAACAAAGATAGCTAACCTCATTTGATTCCTAAAATTTGCCATTTACAAATCAAGAAAAGAGGTCATCGAGTTCCTTTTAAATCTTCAATTTTATTTGACTCCCAAATGATTAATTATTGCCACTACTACCACCATCACTATCCAAAACAGGAAAATCAAAACCATAAAAAAGTGAGGGAGGCAACCTCATAGAATTAAGAACGTGAAAATTGGGATCAAGAAATTTATCAATTTCAAAAATTACCAAAAATCCATCATTGTTATTGGAAGCCGTGTGCAACATGCACAATATGGCTTCAATGACAAAGCCATGTGCTAACAACACGGCTTCAATGATGAAGCCGCGTGTTACCAACACAGCTTCATCATGGAAGTCGTGTGTTATCAACACGGCTTCGTCATCCCATGTGTTTTGTATTTATTTCTTATTTTAGTTTCTTCCTATTTTATATTTATTTCTTGTTCTGTAATCTCAAAATCAATGAGATTGTTCCATGTAAATTCTCTTACAGTCAGGGATTGTTGTATTATATAAACCATGTTTGGTTAATGGAATAAAAGAAGATGAATACAAAATTTTATTTGGTATCAGAGCAGGCCATCTAGGGCACGCTTCTTCTCATCATGTCTAATGATACTAACCAACATTCTTCTTCAAAACCCCAATTAATCACCATAAACATCAAACAAACTATGAATGATTTATCATCCCCATATATCTTACACCCATCTGACAATCCGGAAATCGTGCTAGTTTCATGTCTTCTCAAAGAAGAAAATTATCCAACATGGCGAAGAGCCATGACCAATGCATCACTTGCCAAAAGTAAATTTGGCTTTGTTAGTGGAACTTTGCTGCAACCAGAACCAGATTCAGTAGATCTTACAATATGGGTCAAAAATAACTCCATGATTATCTCATGGATATTTAATTCTCTTGACTTATATCTTCATGACAGTATTGCTTTTTTTGATACTGCTAGAGAGATATGGGTCGATCTTGAAGAATATTTGTCATAAGGAAATGCACCTCGAGTGCACTAACTAAGAACTGAGATAGTAAATAGGCAGGAGAAGGATATATCAATTGCTGCATATTACACAAGACTTAAGGGACTTTGGGATGAGTACAACGCTTATTCTCAAATTCCGTCTTGCACTTGCGGTTCGGCCAAAGCAATTGCTGTTGAGAAAGAAAAAGAAAAGGTTCATCAATTCTTGATGGGATTGAATGAAAAATATAATGTGGTAAGATCTCAAATCATGAACACTGATCCTCTTCCTTCGCTTGCCCGATCTTCTGCACTTGTTTCGCAAGAAGAAAAGTAACAAAAAATTATGACAATAAGAGGGGCAACAATTATTGAAGTAGCTGCATTTGCTGCATCTAAAAATAACTCGAAGACTACGGCACGAAGCAACAATGGTAACCGAGACATATCAAAGTTGTATTGTGAACATTGTAAGAAAAATAAACACACAAAGTAGACATATTTTGAATTACATAGCTACCCGAATTGTGGGAGAAGAACAAAACCAAATCGACACGAGGAAAGATGGCAAATCAAACACAAACCACGAACACTACAGGACAATCAAATAGATCTCCAATCAGTGGCCTTACCAAAGAACAGTATATTCAACTTATGTCTTTGCTGAATTTTGATAAGATGCAGAACTTGAATCTAATTGTAAATTTTACTGGTAAGGCAATTTCTCTTTCCAATGGTAGTGTTGAATGGATTTTGGACTCAGAGTGCTTCTGACCATATGACTTACTAAAAGAATATCTTACATAATGAAACACAAGTCAGTTTTAATCTTTTAGTTTCCATTCCAGATGGTTCTTTTGTTCCAGTTAAATCATATGGAGAAGTCACTATCAATCCTAACATTAAATTAAGCAATATTTTGTATCTAACTTCCTTTTCTTGTAACCTCATCTCTGTAGGCAAATTAACCAATGCTTTAAATTGTGTTGCTCATTTTTTCCTACTTTTTATATCTCACAGGACCTAGCCACGAGGAAGCTGATTGGCATGGGTGAGCTTAAGGATAGTCTTTATTATTTCAGGACACTAAGTATGATTGTGGCATCTGTAAATGTGGTTCAAAATACAAGTTTTAAGTTATGGCACTAATGACTTGGTCACCTTGCTTTTGATCGAATGTCTTATATTGATGGTTTAAATCTTCACAAGATGAAGAATTTTTGTTGCGATACTTGTCATCGTGCTAAAGAAATTTGACATTCTTTTCCCAATAGTTCTATTAAGACTCAGAAACCTTTTGAACTAATACATTATGATGTTTGGGGACCTTACAAAAATCCATCTTTAACTGGTACTCATTATTTCCTTAGTATTGTTAATGATTTTAGTAGGACTACATGGATTTATTTAATGAAAAATAAATCTGAAGTTGATCATTTGTTAGTCTCTTTTATTGCTATGATTCACAAGCAATTTGATTCTCATGTCAAGCAGATTAGAAGTAATAATGGTACTGAGTTCACTGCTCACAAATTTTAGTAATTTTGTTAAGAAAAAGGGATTGTTCAATAATTTTTATGTGTTTCTACCCCTCAACAAAATGGAGTAGTAGAGCGACATAGGCATCTCTTAGAGGTCGCACGAGCTTTAAAATTTCAAGGAGGGTTACCTATAAAATTTTGGGGTGAGTGTATACTTACTGCTGCCTATTTGATTAATTATGCACCTACACCACTCTTAAATGGAAAAAGTCCTTACGAAATCTTATTTTCTCGGAAGCCAAATTTCTCATATCTTAAAGCTTTTGGATGTCTTTGTTATGCTTCGATTATTCCAAGGTCTAGCAATAAATTTAGTGAATGAGAAAATCCTTGTATTTTTATTAGGTATCCTTATGGTCAGAAAGGATATAGAGTTTATAATTTGACAACTCATAGAATCATTGTCTCAAAAAATGTCGTATTCCATTAAACCATCTTCCCGTTTCAATCTCATTCTCTAATAAAATCTTCCATCTTATCATCTATTCCTGTGTCTATTATGGAACTTGACATTATAGATCACCATGAGCAGAGAGTTATTAGGAATGGTGAAACAGATTTGGTTGACCGAATTAATGAGCATAATACAACTAATGAGATTCCTCAAAATAGTATAAATGATGAGAGGGTTGTCGATAATGATAATATAACCAATACATCTCAATATAGGAAAGATTAAGTTACAATTTCTCATGATCCTCCTAATCCAGTACCCATTGAAATCACTCATCCTACCCAAAAAAGAAAGATGCCAGTACACTTCAAGGATTGCATTATTGAGTTGCTAGGAAATAATAGAGACACATCCCAATCTCATGCCAATACGGTTTCCTCAGGTAATTCTTACCCTTTATCTCATTATCTTTTCTACTCATATTTTTCTTCACAACATCATTGTTTTCTTGTGGCCATCTCAACCAATTATGAGCTAACATCTTATACACAGGAAATTAAAGATACTCGATGGTAAGAAGCATTGAAAAATGAGTTAGAGGCACTTGAACAAAACAAAACTTAGACACTTGAGGAATTACCTCTTGGCAAGAGAGCAGTTAGATGCACGTGGGTCTACTGAATTAAATACAAGTCTGATGGGACCATAGAATGATACAAGGCACAACTTGTAGCCAAAGGGTATACTCAAGTAGAGGGATTGGATTATACTTAAACGTTTGCTCCTATTGCTAAACTCACTACTGTTCGCACCTTGCTAGCAGTTATAATAATTAAATGTTGGACTTTACATTAGATAGATGTTCATAATGCCTTTATCCATGAAGATCTTATGGAGGAAGTCTACATGAAACCTCCTCCGGGTTATTTATCCAATAATGATTCACGGATATGTCGACTTCAGAAATCTTTGTATGCGCTAAAATAAGCTTCTCGACAGTAGTTTGCAAAATTTTCCACTACTATTCTTCGATATGGATTCACTCAATCCAAAGTTGACAACTCATTATTCACATACCACCGAGGAAATATTTTTCTTACAGTTCTTGTTTATGTTGATGATGTGGTCATGGCAGCCAATGACAATATGCATCTCAATCAATTCAAGCAATATCTAGAATTTTGGTTTTCCATTAAAGATCTTGGTATTCTTAAATACTTCCTTGGTGTTGAAGTTGCTCATTCTCCCGAAGGTATTGTTCTTTCTCAACGAAAATACACATTGGACATTTTACAGGAAGCATGTTTACTTGGTGCTAAACCTTTCCATTTTCCTATTGAACAAAATCATAAGTTAGCACTTGATAACAGTCCACTGCTTAATGATCTTGACCCCTATCATCATTTGGTAGGATGCTTGATTTACTTGACCATCACTAGACCTGATATTTATTATTCAGTTTATGTTCTTTCTCAGTTTATGAATCAACCTCACCAAGGTCATCGGCAAGCTACTTTACGGGTTTTGAGATATCTCAAATCAACACCAAGTTAAGGTATTTTCTTTCTTCTATAAGTTCCTCATCACTTTTGGCCTATTGTGATTCGGATTGGGTAAGTTGTCCTTTAACCCGGTGATCTCTTAGTGGGTATTTCATTTTCCTTAGTCATTCTCCCATCTCTTGGAAAAGTAAGAAATAAATGACTGTTTCAAGATCCTCAGCAGAAGCGGAGTATCGATCTATGGCCATTACCATATGTGAGTTAATTTGGTTACAGTAATTACTTTCTGACTTAACTGTCTTACTTTCTTCTTCTCCTTACTTTTACTGTGATAACCAAACTGCCATGCATATTGCTAACAATCCAGTTTATCAAGAAAGAACAAAGCATATTGAAATCGATTGTCATTTTGTTAGAGATTGTATTCAACGAGGCTTGTTAACTACCTGGTTCATTTCTTCACGCCATCAAGTTACTGATTTGTTTACTAAAGCTCTTGGCAAGCAACAGTTTTAGTTTTTAGTTGGCAAGTTGGGTATTCGAAATCTTCATACTCCAACTTGAGGGGGCGTATTGGAAGTCGTGTGCAATATGCACAATATGGCTTCAATGATGAAGCTGTGTGCTAACAACACGGCTTCAACAACATGCTTCATCATTGAAGCCATGTTGTTAGCAACACCGCTTCATCATCCCGTGTGTTTTATATTTATTTCTTGTTTTATTTTCTTTCTATTTTGTATTTATTTCTTATTCTATAATCCCAAAATCAATGGGATTGTTTATTATTCCATGTAAATTTCCTTATAAACCATATTTGGTTAATGAAATAAAAGAAGATGAACACAAAATTTTATAATTATAAACAGAAAATATATTAATTCTAACATTATTAACTTCAACTTTATTATTATCAACATTAAAAGTGACAATAAGCTAGTAATTAGGCCAAAAGTAGCAATCTTAGAATCATGAGGTAAAAATTTGAGCGAATACAGAGAGAAAAAAGTGAAATTAAAGAAGATTAAAAGAGGCTTGGCTTGAGAAGAGATTAGAAAGTGAATATTATACTGGAATAAAAGAGAATCAATAAGTATGAGAGGTAAAAAGAGAAAAATAAACTGAGAGAAGAACCCTTTTTTATGTTATACAAATTATAGCAAGAGACACTTAACAAAGGTGATTTTAGAATTTCAAACTATATTTTAATTTAGAAAAATGTGCAAATACATCTTAATGTGTTGCCCTAATTTCACATTAACCCTTAATATATTTTTAAGGTGCAAATAAATTCATTTTGAAAATCACACTTTTAACCCACTCTTATAAATGGTGTCTATTTTTAGTGTTAATAGGGTACAATATTTCTAAAATGTAGAGAAGAAATATTAGATAATGTTGCATTTTTGCACCCAATATTTATACTGATGAGCAAATTTGCCCTTAAAGAAAATTTATAAACATTTAAATAGAAATTTCTTTTTAAAAAAATATTTAAACTCCTTATTTAATAAAAGTGTTAAAGTACAATTTATATAATTCTCATCTATAGTTATTTAAATTCCGAGTTTGGAATTTAATCTAGATTAATGTATTTAATTGTGGAATCTTTCCAATATTTGAAAAGTGTTGATTACGTTTACTAGCTTTATTTTTTTATTATTATTATAAGACGATATGCAAGCACACTCATTTAGAAAATTGTTGATTGGAAAGGCACCAAACACATACTTTTAAACTCACAGACACAATCACAAATAAACAATGTGAGATTCAAAGACCAGTACGTTTACTAGCTTTATGGTGTGAAATGATTGCTAGGAAAACATATTAGATAAGATAAGAAAACATATTATGCAAGATAAGCTATACATGTTCAATATCATCAAATACTCAATATTCTTTTTTGAACTTGAGGAAGGGGAAAAACAAAAATTGAACCTCTGACCTATTAAAACTTTAAAAAAAGTTAGTATCTCTAGACTACTCAACCTTTGGCATCAATTATTCAATATTCAAATATGAAATGTATGAAATATTTAAATATGAAATTTTTTTTTTTTGGTCAAGATGAATATCATTCATTCATTCATTCAAAGAGATACAAAGACAAGCAAGAACACAACACTAGGTAAGGGTTTATGCTCCATGTGTTGTCTTTATTACAGAAACTAAAGAACTGACTTCAGAAGGACTCATTCCCAAGCATAGGGGTTCTCAAACATAAGAACCACTTAAAGTCATAGCAAAGTAAGTGACTTTGGATCAGAAGTGAATCATTACAGAAAAATAAAGAAATTACCTTTGCCTTAACTACGAACCAAACCAAAGGTAAAGACGAACCTAAAAAAATAAAATAAAAAACTGAAAGCTTGTTGGTACAGATTGGCCTCTCGGGACAGAGTAAGAGCTACTCCCATCATCTAGAAACATCTGCTCTTGTAATACCCATTAATAAGATGAAGCGATAAAAAGTGCATTAAACCCAGCAAAAACCAACAAACATAGAGAAAGGTAAAGACTCTATCATCTGAAGCTTTTGATCTTGAAACCCAGCTGCTCTTTCAGATCAACTGAGTTGCGGATCCTGGCTTGGATGGATGGAACTCGTTCACATCAATGGCATCTGAAGCTATCACATCAGAAGTTTGGATGAGTTAAGCTTTGGATGTGTTGAGCAATCCCGAACCCAAAATTGAAGATAATAAACAAAATGAAACGAAAAACACTAACAAAATAAAACAAGATAGATATATTTAGGAATATAAAACACTAGATATGGAATTTTACTATAACAAACTTCACATATGTATTATTAATTTTAAATTTTAATTAATGGAGTATTCTTCTTTGAAAAATTATAAATATTTATAATAATGATCATTTATTTATATATTCCGATACTTATATAGTACTAACACATAAAATATTTTTAATATTTAGCAGTTAAATAAAAGAAAAAGAGAACCAGTTAGGAGAAATTTAACCGAAAATAATCCACCATCCAAAAATGAATTTAAAGCTATGATTTCTGCATAATTTAATGGAGATTTATACCATTTTTTTTTTTTGGACAAGGAGATTTATACCATTTGATCTTAGAACGAATAAATATTAAGATAAATTACTCTTGGACGCATATATGAATATTAACAAATGCAAAATTTCTATAAATTATTATTTTTTTGAACAAAATTTTCTATGAATTATTTTTTTTTTTAAGTAAATTTTCTGTGAATTATTTGTGCAACTATATATACCATAGATACATAGGTTAGGTCTTAGCATGAAGATTTGGATAAGACTTAAGTTCCCAATTTGAGTACAAGCCTTAAGTCAAGTCAATTTAACGTTATATGGAAAAGTGTATGCATTGTACAATGCAGAAAACTGCATGAAGAGATATGATATATAATAATATAAAGAGTGTAAAAGGGTGTCACTCAAGTCAATAACACAGAATGGTTCAAAAAAAAAAAAAAAGTCAATAATACAGTATGGAGCCGCCTATTCTCTGTTTTCTTCTCAATTTTTTTTTCCCAATAATTTCTCGTTTGATTTTTAATTTTTTTTTTCAGCTTTAATTATAGAGCTCCTAATCATACATTTTTTGTTGAATATTTTTTTCATAAGATTCTTAGTTTCTATAAAATTTACATAATTACCTTCCATTAGATTTATTTTTTTAGTTTTTTAACCTCATAAATCATAACTATTTATTTTAAAATTTTTATTAATATTTTCATTTAAAAACTAAAAAATCAATTTATAGTTAAATAAAAACATGGAGTACCTATCTGAAAAATATCACACTAGGATATTTAAAAATTTTCCGAATTATAAATTTAAAAAGTTATCGTACTCCAACTAAAAAATAACAATAAAACTTCTTCCTAAAAAAACAATAAAACTTCACTATTCAAATACCGTAAGACATTATTTTTATAATTTTTAAAGTCCTAAAATTTTAAATCTTTGAGAATTTTGGGCTTGAACTAATTTTTTTTCACTTTCATAACAAAAAAAGTTCACAATTTGTTTAAATTTATATATATGAACAATGTCAAATTCATACACTTGATGGTACTTGAATTTTTTTTTTTTTCAACCACTAGTATTTAGAGTTTATTAGACGCTAACTCATCCAATTTGATCCGAATAGAACCATAATCCCAACAATTATTTGATACAACTACGTAAATATTATTGTTCAAATTTAAAATATCATTTAAACAAGAACAATTTCTACCCGCTAGTTTTAACTGTTGTTGGTTAAAACATTAACTAAAATATTACTGTGACCCAAAAAATAAAATAAAATTACTATATGTATATACACACATTCAAAGATACATATCTCTTGCTTGAGGAATTTTTCAAGTGATGGTAGGAAAAGGCACACAGCGATGTGAATATATATATATGTACACATGACACTATTTTCAATTCAACTCCATATTTCTATTTTTCTAGAAGAAGGAATGGTACAAATTTTGCGAAAAGATAGGAGTGAGCTGCATTGCATATTTGCATATCAAATAGCGAATAATTAAGGCATGCCCTGGAATCTGAATATATATATATATATTGTCGGATACAACTCTAAAATAGAGGACTTATAACAGTTAATTACACTATTAACTATCACAAACTATAACAACAAATTATTAATTACAAATACATTACATACTAATATATATATGGGAGATTCTATGGTTACTTAATTTTTCATTTACTTTGTTTTTACTTTATATTTATCACCATTAGATTAAAGTATATTGAATAATCCAATGATAGTTATTAACAAAGTATATATTAATTTTAAAAAAATAAAATAACCATACACTTATTTATATATATATATATATATATATATATATATATATATATATATATATATATATATATATATATGGAAGCACTATATATATGTGTGCACGTTTGATTCACAATCTTTATTAAAATAAATATTATTTGTATGTATAACTTTGAATAAGAATATTTTTAGATTAATTTATATGTAAATTAAAATTAAATTTATTTTTTCAAATAATTTTCAAAATATATTAACAGAAATTAACATAAAAGAGCACTAGAAACAATTAAATGACTATTCGATCGATAATTTTAAAAATTTGTTCTTTCGCATCAATATGATTCAATTAGGATTAAATTTTAAAATATTTTTTCATACGAATTAAATTTTGATATTGAAAAAAAAACACCAAAATAAAGATAAAATAAGCATATGCACTCTACACGTTATTTCCAAATGATGTCTATATTTCAAAATGGACCAAAAAGGCACAATGATAAATTTCTCGAAGGACAAAGGAGCTTAACAAAAGAAACAAGTGTAGGGGACCAATAGATAGATATATATATATATATATATATATATATATATATATATATATATATATATATATCAACAATTTACCTTCTGAATTTTTTCTCATTACATAATGTTATCCAAAATTAATTTTTTTATCTAGTTAATCCAAATAAATTTTATATTAAGAATTTACCCTCAATTTTTCTTCAAAAGAAGAGATTACACTATATTTTCTTTAAAAAGCAAATAATATTTATTTAAAATATTTTTAAATAATAAAAGGAAAATTCACCCAATCATTGTGGGTGTCTTTACTTCTTCTTCTTCCTCCACAATCGAAACCATAAAGCTCCAATTTCTTCAAACCTTATCTTGATTAGACGTCAAATTTTCAGATCTCCTATAACTCATCAATTTTCAATACAATAATTCTTACTCTGGTAGTGAAAGTTAAATTAGATCTTGCTATCGCTAGTGAATGCCTAACCCGCTTTCTTTAACACGCCTCACTCCCTTTAAAAGAGCATCTTTCATTCTCTTAAAATTGGAGCTAATTGTATAATTTTAAATTTATTTGAACTATTTATATCATAAAGTTAATTTTAAAAACATTGCACTTTGAGAAAATTTCAGGGGGCAAATTGTCATATAAGCCACAAGTGAACTGGTAAATAAAAAAGAAAAACAAAGGATTGAATATAAATGTAAAATAGCTAGCAGCCTACAATAGCCAGCCAAGAAGCAAAAGTATATATATTAATGCGTTTTGTTGCTTTTCTTGTATTTTCATTTCAAAGAAAACGGCCATCATTACTCAATGGGATCATTTGGTCTCCTTTAGCAGAAATGTCAGCCTTAGCCTTAAGAAAGGGAGAAGAGAGTGTGAGCTATTTGCATTGATAAGTATTAATTAATTGTATGGTTAGTATCTCTAGAAATGGGTGAAAGTGATTTGATAGAAACCCATACATAAAACACACACCAAAACACTTCTCCTTTTCTCTTTGGCCAGCTGTTGCTCTCCTAACTTTAGCCCTTTAGCTAAGCTTGATTTTGCTTGCTTCTTCCATGCATTACCATGCCTTGCCTGCCTCCACTTGTTTGGACTTTCCACCATATCTTTTTGTTTTTTTTGCCCTTTGCCCTTCTTGGTAAAATGGCAAAAAACAACAAGTGCCAAGAAGTTATTGATGTGGATTCTGATTTTTGATGGCCTTTTTTCTCTGTCAAGTTTCAACTTCCAAGTTGTAATGATTATTGATGATTGTTATATTTGCCATTATTATGGTTATTTGTTAGTTCTTGCTGTAATCCAAAATGTGTAATAAACTATTAAGTAATTCACATATATTTATTAGTACAAATTAATCATTATTTATCGATTATTCAATGCTTTTATTTAAAAAATTATAATATCTAAATATAAGATTTTTAAAATACACACATTTTTTTTTTATCACAGTAAAATAAAGGAGTAAAATAAAGGAGGGAAAATATAAATGTTTGTTTGTTTTGAAAAGAAAAAAATTGGGAGGAAAGAAAATATGTTTTATTTTCCTCAGCCTTGTGTCTCTCCAAATTGGAGAGAAAATAGGGGAGAAAGAGGGAAAATGATAAAATTGACTATTTTACCCTCATTAATATTTTTATATTAAATTTG